>CAOLHI010002613.1:0-239916 GCA_948474755.1 Ctenosaura bakeri | reverse complement strand
AAGTAAAAATTGGGGATTTAATTCATTTGCTAGTCCCACCAGAACAACCCATTGAACCAACTGCTGAATGGTAAATCACCATGTACGTAAATACTACTATGTCAATAAGCCTACTCTAGAATGGACTACAAATTGGATTTATACAGTTGGAAGAGAAACTACAGGGTATTTAAAAATGGTTCCTGTCTTCTTTTAGATTCTGTTAGTGAAATTACTTTTAAAGGGGAAATTGTGTGTGTGTGTGTGTGTGTGAGTATCCCTGCGTCTTCTAGGAAGTGATGGGTTAAACTCTATCTGTAATTTGTAAGTTGGCTCCTTATGGAAGGCACTTGTATTTCTGTCATTGTTATGTACTTGTGTTGGAATTTTTTTTCTGAATTTTGTACCTGTTCTAGTCGTACATATTTATTTTCTAACTGTAAAACTGTTCTGTGACCATGA
This sequence comes from Ctenosaura bakeri, assembly GCA_948474755.1. Taxonomy (NCBI): domain Eukaryota; kingdom Metazoa; phylum Chordata; class Lepidosauria; order Squamata; family Iguanidae; genus Ctenosaura; species Ctenosaura bakeri. The sequence continues at coordinate 239,475 of CAOLHI010002613.1, read as the reverse complement.
TAAACACATGCAATTAGAAGTTGAGCTAATGTTTCATGTATTCCAAAAAACTTGGGAGAACAATTAAAACAGAAGCTGCTATCTTATGCATGCTTATTCAAGAATAAACAATTGAAATCGGTGGGATTTGCTTTTAAGTATGCATGTGTAAGATCAGGCTCCATGGTTTATGAAAATAAAATGAGTGTGTCAAATCATCAAGCTCATGATGTCCACTTAAGGAAATTAGTGTTCTGGAAAGCAAAACCCTCGGGCATTTCTATAATTACTCTCTTCTACTGCCAGACACACATTACTGAAGACAGAATGACAAAATCAACTCAAAGGGGGGAAAAAAAGTGAGTTCAGTGTTGGTTTAGGAACAAAAGTTTTCTGAGCTAATTACATAAGTAATGATAAAACACTGTCTCATGATTCTTCCAAGTTATCAGGACAGCTGACATAAAAATAAAGAGATGCTAGTATACAGCTGCAGCTAATCCAGCATTTCATCACAACATCAAGATTATTGCTACAGCTTGTTTAAAGAGTTATCTCTGCGGCCAAAGACTGGAAATCAATTTTTTCACGCACTGCTGTCATAAATTTGGAAATGTCACAAGACAAGATTTTGAATTAATGTATATATCCACTTGATCCACCAATTGTTCTCCCCTTAATACTTATAATTACTCCTTGGGCTTTCAAACAGATTTCTGGTTCTATTTTGTGAATTAAATTAGTACACAAAAATAGCCGCAAACATTATTCATTAATTAAAATATTTATATCCCACTTTTTATCTGAAGATCTGAGGGCAGTGTACAATAAAACCAGTCTAACAAAATTTAAAATACTGTAAATAGGATAAAACAATCATAAAAGGCTAAGAATTTTTAAAACAATTAACAAATTAAAAGACAGATTAAAAACACTAAAATAGTTCAAAAGGAATTGAAAATATGTATGGGAGGATTTTGTAAAGTCAATTAAGCCCCCAAAAGTTTTCATAAACAAACAGGTTTTTACTTGGTGCCTCAACAGCAATAATGTTGGTGCCAAACAGGCCACCAAGGGGGAGGTTTCTGTATCTAGGGTGCCACAGCAGAGAAGTCTCTCTCCATGTCCTCATCCAGCATATTGCTCTGACTGATGGATGAGACACAGAATTTTAATCTCAGACACATGCATATATAGTGAGGCATTCTTTCAAGCATCAAGAACCCAAGCAGATTAAGGCTTTAAATATCATTACCAGTTCCTTTAATTCAGACTGGAAACATATTCACAGCCATTCTTTTAAAAGCAGTGTTATATGGGATTTATACGATGTCTCTGTCAGCAGTCCAGCAAATGTGCAGCCCTAGCTAACTCCAAAGGCAAGGAGAAGCAGAGCTGGGTGTCATCAGCATACTGGTGGCACCAAAACCAAATCTGCTTATGACTTCCCCCAGTGGCCTCATATAGATATTGAACAGTATAGGAGAAAGGATGGAGACTTGTGGCCTAGTGGCCATGTGGCTGAACAGGAATCCCCCAGTGCTACTGTCTGGATCCAGCCCTCTAGATAGGACTGGAACCACTGGAGAAGCAGCCTTCTACTCCCATCCAACAGAGCCAGTCCAATAAATTACCATGATTGAAAGTCACAGGAAGGTTCAGGAAGATCAACAGGGTAGCATGGCCCACAGTAAGTTGCCAGTCAGAGCAACTAAGGCCATTTCAGTGCTCTGCCCTGCTCTGAAACCAGAATGAAATGGGTCCAAATGACATGCTTCCTCCAAGAATGCCTGAAGTTGCTCAGTCACCACATGCTTGAGCACCTTATCCAAAAAGGGGATATTTGCAACAGGGAGGTAGTTATCCTACATCCAGGGAGACCCTCTTCAGGAGGGTGTGCATCACTGCCTCCTTCAAGGTAGCAGATACCTCCCACTGATGAAATAAGGCACTTGATGCCCCTTGGACTCGTATGGTCAATCCACCCCTGCCAGATTTTATCACCAAAGATGGGGAACAGTCAGTCTTACATGCAATGGGCTGAACTGCTTCAAGCCTTTTGAAGATGTCAATGACTGAAACTGATCCCATGAAAAGTGACCAGATGGAACATGGTACACTTCCACAGACTCTGTATAAGTGTGGTGTCAAGTGCTGCTAAAATACAATAATACTTTGTACAAATAAAGACGTAAACAAACAATCTCTAGAAAAAAATCGATATTTAGGAGTTTGCTAATTTTAACAATAATTTTCATTTACTGTTCTCAGATGTGTTAAGTGACATTTTAGGTATCAGTATTGAGGTTTTGAATGTGAATACCCAAATGAAGATGGCGGCTAGAAGTCATGTGTTGGTTCAAGATGTTATACAGTCATTTTACTGTTTCACTGAGAAAAAAAGATACAGGAATACACCCAGGACAAATCTTAAAATAGAGCTCTGGTAATAGTTACTTTCATTTCTGTAGAATGGCATCAATATCTTGTTAAATTAATATGTAAACGACTGTTACGAAAGAAAAGAGGTTCAGATTCTAACCAATGTATGAACCATACATTTGACAATCAGGAAGATGTAGGTCTGTTGAACTAGAAATCACATTAAGGAAATCCAGGAAAGGAGATGCAAGAGAAAACTATAGCTAATTTGAATCCACATTTGGACGTTTTTAACTGTGTTTGTTTATGAGAGCTCACTAGAAAAACAGAGGAGTATGCTATATATTTAAATACTGTATATAACGGGGCTGGGAGGAATGGATTCCCCGCTCAAGCACCATAGTCAACTGCATTCAGTAGGATTCTCTGACTGCCCACATAGCACTTCCAAGGACCATCCCTGGCTTAAGGCCAGTTGGTAGTCCTAACTAGAGTAGCAACAATTAGGCAATGGGATTTATGTATGTGCAGACTTACCATTCAGCAGTTGATCGAATGGGTCACTCTTACTGGGATTAACAATCTGAAAAGCAGCTTCCTTTCTCTAGACTGCTTCTTCCCAGAAAGCTTGTGAGGAACAGACTAGAGAAAAGCATGCACTAGCATGCTGCTCTTCACTGCTCATTTGAAAAAGAAAGAAAAAAGTGAATTTACCCATTTAATCATTTGCATGGAGTTTTTGAGTCTTAGGGTTGTCTGTGAAGGACAGCAAAGAATCCCAAGCACTGGGATACTGGTCAGGAACCAAAGCCTAGGTGGGGAAACTGAGGCACTGAGGTGTTGTTGAATGGCAAACCTCATCAACTCTAGCCCACATAGCCAATGCGTCATGATGATGGGAACTGCTATCCAACAACAGCTGGAGGGTCACACATTCCCAGTCTGTGGCTTACACAGTGCTGTTCTCATCCTGGATAAATGTAGTCTGGATGGCTGCAGTCTTTGGATACTCTCCAATAGATGCAAAACAGACATTGTAGACAGATGGAACAGGACTGCATATCAAGACAGAGAATGTCATTTTGAAGATCGTAATGCTTCAGGCCAGGGTTACCCAGGTTGGTGCTCTCCAGACACTTTGGACTCCCAGTTCCCAGAATCCCATCAACTGATTGGGGCCAGTGAAAGCTAAGTTCAAAACACACAGAGGACATGTGTGGGGAAGAGGGCTGCTGTAAACTGGAGCAGCCAGTCAACAGCAACTATTTTCATATGCTTTATGCAAGCCAAGTACATAATGAAATAAGGATGTTCATTAACAAAATTCAGGCCCTCCTTTACTTAATTTTAGAAGAACTGAAGTATAGATGAGACTTTTGATACCATCTCTCCTCAACAAAGTTTTGGTGTTGCATGTGGGGGCAGGGGGAGAAGAGAGGGGGATAATACTTTGCTATGGAAGTACACATTAAAAGCAGCAAAGAAAGTTGAACTTTTCAAAAAAGTCTATAAATATGAGGCTTAAAAGTCTGCTGAGCAGTCTCAATTGCACTGGAATGAAAAGAATAAGTGAAATACCATTCAGTTTCACTAAAGAGGGATTAATCCTGATCTTTTGAAATAAGAACACAATTTGCCATATCATTTCAGATATCTATATTTTAAGTAAAAAGGTGATTTCGGGGACAAGCATTAAGAAATGATTTAAGTTCGTCCTCAAATTTAGAACATAAGCACCCAAAAGTAAAATTATCAAATCTGACGAGAAATACTTTATTGGGTGCTAAATCATTGTTTTGTTTAAAATGCAACAAATAGTTAGAGGAGTGACAACAAGAGAAATCAGAGGGGGTTTTTTCCTGCTAGTATTTTCTCCTTGTTGCTCTAGTTAGCTTGTAAGAAAGAAAGATTCATGAAAAGACCAGGGTATTTAATAAGGCCAGGAATCAATTTTCCCAGCATGACTGATGAAGTGTGGATCAGGAGATTTAGATAAGATGTCTCATAGATTTATAGGAGATGCTAAAAACCAGGAGAGGCCTGATAAGAGCTCTACAGTTATGGTCAAAGGAAACTTACAATGAAGCCTTGGACAATGACAAACTACTTACACTGAAAACAATATATAGCAGAACTGTAAGTAAACAAACTATTTTTTAATATATTGATTGTCAAGCACAGGATCCATAAGCACAACTCCTCCCATGACGGTGTACAAATCTATCTGCCAATGGAACAGATTCCTCCTGTGGCCATCCCATCCCCCCAAAATGCCCCTGCCATCTATTCCAGAGAAGATCTGGGGGGAAGGTTCACGGGGAAGAGAAACCAGGTTGCACACTATTTTTCATTTCCCAAAGGCAGAAGTCTTGGTAATAGTTATCTTTTAAAATTCTTCCATTAAAAGAGGGAGTCACGTTACAGTATGCTATGGCTTATGTATTTTCCCAGTCACACATGCATGAAGGACGGAAGCAAAGGTAAATAAATACATATTTGACTTACTTATGAACAATGGAATATACAGAACATAGGACAAGGTAGTGTTTGCAGTGAAGTAAAGTGTGGAAGAAAAGAAAGAATGGGGTTTAGAATCAAAAGCAGACCCCAAAGCGGGAGTAACAGCCCAAACAGAGACGCAGAGCATTATCTGAGGCACCTCGAAGGGACCGAAATGTAAAAGACAGATGCTGACCCGCTCAAGCCGATTCTGGGGGATTAGTTTCTGGGTGTTTAAGTGGAAGCAGCTGGGATCCTCTGCAGGAGGCTCCCTTGAACAGAAAATTTAGTTTGCAGAATGACAAGTCCATCATGAATTTTGGTAAGGCAGAGAGACCAGGACCAATAATAAAGTGGAGGGAATGAAACAGTGTGAAAGGGGAAGCATGGGGAGGGGGTGAGTGAGTCGCTTGCCACAGGCTTTCTGCACACTTAATGAGCAGCCAACATCCAAGAATGGCAGTGTAGGGAGCCTTAGGAACAATGGTGAACACAGCAGTGTCACTGTCCTATAGGGTGGCGACACAGCCAAAAGCAGGCTTAGTGTACTCCTATCAGGAAAGAGAGAATAGGATTTCAGGATGTAAGGAGAATGACTTAGACCTTTTAGATTTAAAGTCAGGGAGATTATGCCTTCTGCTGTGTCAGATGGCAAATACAAATGGGATCCTGTCTTCCAAAGGATCTGTAATTTGAATCAGAAAGAGAATATAATTTGCTGCATACAGAAAACCCTTGATCAGGACAAGGTCTTTCTCTTGGAAGATGTTCACCCTTTGGTGACTGTAAAGAAGGTCCAGACAAAGTAAAGCTGGAAAGAAGTAGGATAATTAGTATGGGGCATTCCTCAATAAAATAGTCCTATTTCATTTAAGTTACAAATTATTTTGCCAGGTAGAATGCAATTTTATTGCCACCCTTATAGCAAATTTTTTTTAACTAGCTGAAAGATGTCAAAGCAATGGCTAGTAAAGATGACAACACAAGAGAGTACTGTTTAATACCATGATACTGTTTTCTTTACTGTTCTCCTTCCAAAGCCTTTGTGTTATCTAGACAGTTACTGCTGGATCAGAGGAGGCAAGTGTATTTTAATTCTCCAGAAGTAACACGGCATATGGCATTGCTGGTTGAAGAACACTATTATTCATCTGTTTTAGTCAAGTTCAATAATTCACAATAAAATTAGGAAGAGGGAAAAAAATCATCCATTGTTAACAAAAGGACGATGACACATTTTTTATTAGCTAAAAACATAGGAACTGAATCACTAATGAACAGGTATGCATGAATAATCATGAAAATCTTGAACAATGACTTTTCAAAAGCAGAACAGAAAAAGGGATAAGGCAGAGGGAAATGTTTCACTTAAATAAAAGAAGTAATAGTGCAGTCTTGTTGTTGTGGAGGTGGAGAGAAAATCCTTGGAAGAAGAACGGTTTATGAATTCACACTACAAATTATAGCTCATATTATATTTCTCTGTTCACTGCAAATTCCAAGATGCCATAGATTGTTGCTCTGGCAGAAAAAAGTGGAAAATAGTGCTATAAACTTGTAGTTGTATGCCTTCAAGTTGTTTCTGACTTATGGCAACACTAAGGCAAACATATTACAGGGTTTTCTGGGGCTGAGAGTGTGTGACAAAGCCAAGGTCACCCAGAAGGTTTCCATGGCTAAGTGGGAAATCAAATCCTGGTCTCCAAGGTTGTAGTCCAATGCTCAAACCACTACACCATGCTGGCTCTTTATAACTACCGTATGTAGTGTTAACAGACCTCATCTTTCTCAGCAGTAACAGCTTCACAGTAGCTAGAAGACAAGGCAGAAGGAAGGTACAGGCCTTGGGGTTTGCTTGTTTTTGAAATCTTATCCCCATTTTTCCCGTCTCCAATTCTCTCTTGGTCACAGTCCAATTCTGATGTGAGAAAAATGATTGTCTTAGCATGTCTGGGAGGGAAAGGAACTTTGACTTAGCAGATGCAAAGCCTTCTTTGATTTTCCTACAGACCTCCACACTGTAGAATGCACAATAGATACCTTATAGCAAGAATGGGCAACTTTGGCAAGGGCGGCAGGTGAATGTTTGCCTTCAGCACCTGCTATAGACTTCATCATGTTTGGAAGTGAAATAAAATGAAGCAAGGGACAGCAGGGAAGAAAGAAAAAAATCAGAAGGGCATAGACATCCACTTGTTGTTTTGACTTACAAGCTTGGAGGCCTCCTACAATTCACTTGAAAGCAAAAAGTGACACTTCTAGAAGACTCCTGGAACAGAAAATCCCTTTGCATGTCCATTTTTAGGTTGCTGGGGGTAGTAGGGGAAGCTCTCTGGGTAGCAAAAATGGACCAGAAAGGGCTGCACCCAACCTATGGTCCACTCTTTCCTCACCTCTGTTTGATAGCACATTATAGGAATGCTGTTCCTGGGGCGGTGGAGGTCTCCGAATGAGCAGGAACCTGCCACTGTAGTCAACGCCATGTACAAGGCCACATTCTGCAAGGCTTGTTGGGAGCAGTCTCTAAAATTTCCACAACAGTAGGAATGGAGTCTCGAGGCCCAATTTTTCAGTATTTTAATTGCCTACAGATCTTACAGCGCCTCATGTTATGGGCTTCGCCCAAGCAATACAAACAATTTTCATGTGTGTTGGAAAGGGAGACCTTTCACTTACAGGAGATACAATTTTTAAACAGAGAAGTAGAGAACGAAGAGAGAGAGAGAAACAAACACTGGGGAAGAGACTACCAAGAACTAGAGAAAAGCTACCAAGTCTAGTGATCTCTGGTGAGCATGAGGCCTTGCTGCAATAGCAGACAAAAAAACTGGAAGAGTGGGGAGCTCGGCGGGTGGGAGTATGCGCAATAGGCAGGAAGGGGCGGGGCCTCCCGCTGAGCTACCGAGCTCTGGAAGATTCTCTGTTGAGGTCTCTGCACCTGCGCAAAGAACCACTTGTGTGAGGCACAGAGACCACGATGAAGTCCTTTTTACAAAGTGCTTTTATGCCTGGCCAGCCCCCACCTTTCCCTCCCTGTTTTCTGTTTATTTGGTTGTTTATTTGTTTGAGCAGCATCAGCACTGGGAAGATGGAGAAGGAGTACTGGAGAAAAAAAGACTTTCGGCATGTCTGCAGTAAACAGTGCAATAAAGCTTGAGCTGGGCTAGAATGGGGTCCTGTTCCAGACAATCCTTCTGTAGCTAGGTATCTAACTGCCAAGATAAACAACAGCTATCTCCAGAATCCCTTACTGAGTATGCACAAACCACAAAAGAAAGACAGATCTTAGCTGTACAAACTCTTCCCCAGGATGGTTTTTTTGGGTGCCTAAATGGAAATCCTCACAGAAGTGGAGTGAAAGAAAAATTTATCCCAATAAGCCTTTTTAGACAACACTTTCAAGCAGACTCTAGAAGGCTCCAAATGTTTTTGTTTACTTTTGCAGGGCTCACCTGACCTAGTTATTTCATTTCACATGTACATAATTTTAGTTCTGAAGGAAAAGTTTGCTGAAGCATGTTAAACTGATTTTCTTTTTGACATATAAGAACTCATCCCTACTCTTGCCATGTTAATTTTCCCTCTGGTACCAAATGCTCTGTTACAGAAGTAATGGTCAGGAATACTTTGTTAACTGCAGTATACCTCTACCTAATTTTTGAAAATCCCCAGCTGGGACTAATACTCCGATGTTTAAAAATCTTGGTACAGGTTTACAATGGAGCTGTTTGTACAGACCTCTTAAATAAATAAAAGAAAATGAGTAAGTTGTCATGTTTTCAAACTGGTTTCTATGAACATGTTGGCTAGAAGTCTTCAGAAAGAAAATAAAGGGTAGGGGGAAAAAAGAGAAATGTATTTTCCCAGGATATGATTGAAAACTTGTAGTAAGAGGGAGCGATTCACATCGTACTAAATATCAGATATCTTTGTATGCTGTAAATGGTCAGAAATGTTCTTTTGTAGGTGCAAAGCACCAATTAGCGCACACCACAAACATGACGGAAATCACCACACCTCAAATTTACTCTGTGAGGGTACATGCTGATTTCAGTGGAAGAGTTAAGTGGATATTAGTATGTTGGAAATAAAAACTGTTTCATTAAAAACTGGTGGAATTATATTAATTCCTGAGGGGGGAAGGGAGAAAAGAAAGATATTTTATTAAATACAATGTTCTCTAGTTCTGAAATTTCTATCCATTTTCTACAACCTTCCCATCAAATCAACACCTCTTGCAAACCAAATGAAAATGTTGTGTTGTTCAAAGTAATGTGGGCATGTATACACGTATGTCCATCCCTTCAAGTCACCTGTCAGCTTATGGCAATCTCATGCATCATAGCATTTTCTTAAGCAAGAAATGCTCAGAGGTGGTTTTGTCAGTTCTTTCCTCTGAAACATAGTCATTGTTACAGAGGATATACATTTCTCAAAACAATAAAAAAGGCCCTGCTTTATGACAATTTATTTTCTTTTTAATATGCTCTCCCTACTGACCATTATGGAATATCCAAATCAGACAATATTGGTTTCCCTCTATGTTATTGAAAACATGCTTTCAAGGCAGTACTGTCAGGATGAAATCCACTGCAAAGATCTGAAGAGAACGTGTGTATCTGTGAGGCTTTCTCTTCCTCTCCCTCCCCCTTTTCTTGCACGGGTGGGCACACAAACACCCCACACCCATACACACACACTTTTTGTTTTAAGGGTGTTAATGATGAGCCAGATTGAGCCACCGAGTCATTCATTGTCCAAGCTTTGCATTTTTCTATAATGCCAGGGTATAGGTCCATAGGGCGTCATGAATTCTCCTCCCTTGAATATATTCTTCTATGAAAAGAATCAGGCTCTGCTCTGGAAGCAGCTGGCTTTTTATTTTCCTTTAATGGCTCTAAGCAGCAGGTTTTGTCCTCCCCCACTTGTTTCCTCTTCCAAGCAGCAAACACTGATCTATCAGGGCCTCAGGTCAGAACAAGCTTTAACTGCATCTTGTCAATCACATAATAAGCTACTCAGATACTTTGTACCATCTCCTTTATGCAATATATATATATGTATATATATAGAAATAGGATTCCCATTTTGTCTCAGTCTGGTATACACTATAGCTTGCAACTAAAACTATCCTTATTAACAAACATACTTGGTAAAAAGTGTTTAGAGGGACTACCCCTCTTTGTTGTTTTCTCTGAGCACTTCACTGCCTTTCCCCATATACACAGAAGCGAAGAACTGTTCACAAAAGTGGAATTAAGAGGCTGAGGGGATAAAATACTATTAATGACTTTTCTTATTATACAGTCAGAGATGAGACCGACTTAGTTAAAAGCAATTAAGTTATCAGTTATATTTGAAATAGTCTAATGAAAATTATCTTAATTAAATTTATTTTTAACTGAAGTCATGGATTTAAGGTAGAATTTCAGCATTTACTTCATTTCAGAATTAACTTATTAAGCTTTTACTCAGGACTGAGGAAGGGGACGTAAAAAGTTTAAGTCACAGGATCCAAACATAACAAATAAAAGAAAAAAATCCAAGCTGGACAAAACTGATTCTGTATGTTTCTGGTGTAATTAGCCCAGTTGGTGGGTGACCACATTCTGTGAAAGTTCTCTGTTAAATTAGCTTCACTGACTTTTTGGGTAACTCAATTTAAAAAAAAAATCAAAGAGGCATTTGATTAAAAGAAGAAGTCAAAACCTATGGATATTTTTCTTTTTCCTTATATATGGTTCAAGCCATCAATCAGGAGCATGGAAGATGTAGCAGCTCTAATGCAGGCAACTACAAAGCCAGCAGTGTCTTGAGGATCACACATGCCCCATTCCCTGCCATAGGTAAAAGCATTTTTGGCTTCTACTATCTTTGCTGTTTGGAAAATGCTGAATCCTATTGTTGTTGTTATGTTTTTACTGGTACTAAATTTATATGGTGCCATTTCATGAGAATGCAATAGAACCCATACATAGCACTGGGGTATCCATAACAAAAACGAACAAATGAAACCAAATACAACATTTTCCCAACTGGAATAAAACCATAAGAGTCCCTGAGACACAGACTAGGAAGAGAGTGAAATAATCTCCTGCATGGGACCTGTCACACTACAGTTATAGAAATATAATTCCACTTTAACTGCCATGGTTGCACTTTAGGGAGTCCTGGGGTTTGTAGTTGGTGAGGTACTAGAGCTCTCCAGGTGATAACTCTACATAGCCCTTTCTAATTTACAAATCCAAGGATTCCATACAAGAGAACCGTGTGTCCTTTTGTACTACACACTTATAGCACTATAATTCCATGTTTACCCCCATAGTTGCATCCTATGGAATTCTGAGATTTGCTTTTTAGGATGGGGGCATTTACAGTTCTCTGACAAAGATCTCTAGTGCTTTGCCAAACTACAAACTCCAGGAATTCCGTAGGACACAGTCATGGTAGTTAAAGTGGAATCACATATAGTGTGATATATAGTGTGGAGGAAGACTAGGGGGTGGGCAGATTACATTCATTATAATTGCATTATAAATTTCTTCTTTCTCTTGCTAGTTCTTTGGCCAAAAATATACATCACTGATCCATGCTAATGCACAGTGCTCCTTTTCTACCTTTATCTCTCTTTTAAAGTCCTCCTCTCCATCTCTTCATCATTCTCTGATCATTTTGCAACTTTCTTTAATACTAAAATTGAAACTATTTGTTCTAATCTTGCTGCTCCTGAACCTTCTTCACTACCAATATATCAAGTGTCTGTTTCTTCTATGCTTTCTACTCCCCTATCTTGTTAGATGAACTATCCAAAAAGTTGATGTTTTCAAATCCTTCTACCGGCTCTTTTGATCTTGTTCCTCCTTGCTTCTTAATTACTGTTGCCCTTGCCATTCTCCTTTCTCTTCTCCATATTATTAATCTGTCCTCTTCTACCACCTCATTTCTTTCTGAGTTCAAACATGCTACTGTTTCTCCAATTCTTAAGAAGTCTTCACTTGATCCATCTTCTCTTTCTAATTATCTTCTTGTTTCATGGTTGCCTTTCCTCTCAAACGTTTTGGAGCATGTTGTTTATTTAGGTTGCCTAGACTTACTTTCTCATATTTCTGTAACAGATACTTTTCAATTTGGGCTTCACCCTTTGCACTATATTCAGTCCTTATTTTCCTTGATCTCTCTGCAGCCTTTGACACAGTTGATCATGTTCTTTTGTTGGCTTCACTTCATGACTCACAGTTTACTCATTCAGTTTTCAGCTGGTTCACAACTTATCTCTCAGGCTGGTCATTTAATGTGGTAGCTGGAGGTCATGTATCTTCTTCTTTTCCCCTTTTGGTCAGGATTCCAGAGGGTTCTGTTCTGGGATCTTTGTTGTTTTCTCTTTATATACTATCTTTGGGTAATCTTATCAGTTTGGATGACTTTCAGTATCATCTTTATGCTCTCAATACTCAGCTGTAGTTCTCCACTCCAGAACTCTCTTCTGACATTGATCTTATTATTACAGCATATCTTTCAACTATCTCAGCATGAATGCTTCATCATCGTCAAAAAGTTAACACAGCAAAGACAGAACTGCTTATTTTCCCTCCAAAACCTTCTTTACAACATGCAATTTCCATCACAGTTAATAATGTTCCCATTTATCCTGTGAAGAATGCACATAGTCTTGGCTTTATTTTTGACTCTTCTTTGTCTTTTGTTCCTCAAACTGAAGCTGGAGCAAAGTCAAGTTGCTTTTTTCTTCATAACATTGCCAAAATCAGACCTTTTCTTTCAGCTTCCTCTGCTAAAACCTCTGTTCATGCCTTGGTCATTTTCCCACCCTGATTACTGCAATCTTCTTTAGACTGGTCTTCCATTATCTCACTTAGTCCCCTAGTTTCCATTCAACATTCTGCTGCTAAAGTTATGTTTTTGGCCCATCATTTTGATCATATTACCCCACTTTTGATATCTCTTCACTGGTTACCCATTCCTTCTATGATTCAGTACAAGCTTCTTGTTTTAACTTTCAAAGCCCTATACAACCTAGCTCCCCTCCGTCTTTCAGCCCTTATTTCTTTTTACCAGCCTGCTCAAGATCTGCATTCTTGGAATTCTAGGGCTTCTCACCCAAACAAAGGTTTCCTCTTCCTTGCTCTTTTTCATTCACTGTTCGGTACTCTTGAAATTGTCTCCCTTAAGATTTGCAGACTGCTCCTTCCCTTGATATTTTTAAATCTCAATTAAACATTTTCTTGTTTCCAAAGCTTTTAGAATTTTAATTTAATATCACTTTATAATCTTGTTTATTTTGATTATATTGTGAGTTTTCTTTATATTATATTGTGGGGTATTTTTTTTTGTTTTTTAACTGGATGATTTGTTTTACAATTGTTTTATATAGTTTTATGTTTTTTATTATTTCTTCCTTCTCTCTCTCTCTCTCTCTCTTTTAATTTATATGCCTATGGCAGAAGCCACTGTTCTTGATTCTTTCACTTGTAAAGTGCCATGTACATCAATGGTGCTATATAAATAAATGATAAAGACAGCAACAATAATAATTGTGTAGAGTGAAAAGGATCAGATGTTCTGAGTGGGGCACAATTGTGGGACCAAATAGACAAGACTCTTTCTGTTGCACCCAGTGGTGACATCTCCTGCTAATATATCTGATACACATTGGAAGTTCTGCTCGTATACCAGCACATCTGCACATAGGTCCTTCACATGCTGATGTGTGTATTCTTGACTGGACAGAAATAGGACATGTGCTTAACATGTGGATGGCAAGCAGTAGATGATTATGAGGTAGGCCATGAGGAAGCCTAGAGCACACCTAACATCAGCTGACCATCCCAACTAGGTCCACTCAATCAGTGAGAACTTAGCATAAGTTTATATAGTTCAAAGTCACGTAAGTTCCATGTTGATTCAATGAGTTTACTTTAGTTGTCTTGGGGTAATGGAATGTTATGAGCAAGGAACATGTGTGGCTACAATGGATCTTCTCAAAGTTATGTTCCCCAAATGGGTTTTAGGCAGTAGTACCTTTAAAAATGTTGCTACTCTAAAGAAGTAAGTGGGTCGTATGTGAAGTCTCACTTGTTCAGATGAAGAGACTTGAGTAATTTTCAGTGAATGCTTAATATTTCAGTTCGAGTGAAAAATGGGGATGTCCTAAATACCCTAAAGGCACCAGATTCTCTCTGATCTTGGTTAGCTCTGGTTAGTACTTGGATGGGAGACAGTCAATGAATACCAGGCTATATTTTAGAGGAAGAAAATGGCAAAACCACCTCTGAATATTCTTTGTCTAAGAAAACTCTATGGAATTCATGGGGTCCCCATAAGTCGACAGGTAACTTGAAGGCACATACACACACACACACAGCAACAACAATAACTGGGGACATATCCAGCACAGAGGCCCTGAGCACACAGACTACCAGGCTGGTACCATCCATACTTAGTAGAAAAAAAATAAATATCTTTAGTTAGTAGAAAAACAAACATTTCACTTTTACTTTGCAACATATACTTGACCAAGATGTTGCCATACAAAAGGTGAAATATGCACAATTCCTTCCTCCTCGCAACCCCCAAGAGACCTTTTTAAGGTGAGCAAGACTGAACGTTAAAAGGCAGGTTAATTTTACCTATGTGCAGATACTTGCAAGAGAAGGGCAAATTGCTTTCCTCATACATTCTCAGTGAAACATCCTTAAATATTAAGTTTTTTACAAATGTGATGTATACTTATAACTGCCCTTCATGTGTTCAGTGTTGCTTACTCTAAAGTAACTCTGCACAAGACAGACTGCAAACAGACTTTATTATTCTTAGGAGGAGTCAACAATAATTGCTGTGTTAATATTTCTTTGGGTCTGACCATTTAGCATACTTCTGATTGATTATTCATGAAGAAGCTTGAATACATAGGAGTCTTGTTGGTCCAATTTTGCCAGATCATTTTGAGTGGTACTCCTCCCATCTCATTTTGGATGCACTTGAGTCTTCCCTGTCCCTCTATTCTGGGGCCCCAAGTTTTATAAACTAAATATAAGCACTCTGGTGCTCAGACAATGGCCAGCTCACTGATTTTGCAGATGGTTTTATTTCTTTATGTATTTTGTAACAGACTGTAACTTATCTAGAGATTTCCCTTATGTTCCGGATCAGTGGGTATATTATTTAAGAGGTTCAATGAGTCCAGATTGGCTTTGGAAGTGGTCCTTCTGGCAGCCCACTGATTGGGGTTGATGGTTGTGGAGGGAGAGATGCCCTAAAGAGATAGTAGCAGAAAAGCTGGTGGCAGCAAAAGAAAGAATATGGGAAGAAGTGGCTCTGCCCCTACTTGCTCTGCCTTATACACTACAGACAGCTACAGATTACTCCAAGAAAAAGATTCCCAACGTAAGATTGTCAAACTCTGTTTTACAGGGAACAGTAGGACTCTGACTTTTATATACTTAATTAAGCCAATTGTTAGAGTGAGAGTTATCTGTTAAATTGTTTGAAAAATGTTGAGACTCTCATTCAATTTCTCATTGAAATATAGTGCATTTTAGATAAATATGTATCAGGCTAAAATAAAATTCCATACAGTAGACTTCTATACTGTTGGTAACAGATTCCTAATAAAATGAACAAGATAAGTAACATTATAGATATTGAAGATACAACTATTAATCTTACTTGTGTTGTGGCAACACCGAAATGTGTAATTGTTTTCTGTGTAATTGTTTTCTCTGGCCCTTTCCACACGCGGGCGGGGAAACGGGGAAAGCCACGCTAAAACGTGGGCTTACCTCGTTCCATCACCGCACGGAGCAGAGCATTTTGCTGCTCTACATGGAGAAGCGTCCCGCGGCATCCTTGGCGCCCGGCAGCGCTCAAAATGGCGGATTTTGACTGGCGGAGCCTCTCCACCAATTGGAGAAACTCACCAGCTGGAAATCCCACCCCCTGCCTGATCTGCAGGGACGCCCTTTCGCAGGTCCATAAATCCATACAGGCACTGCGATGGGGCTGCACGGGCCCGTGCCTTTGAAAAACCACATAAAATGTGGTTTTTCAAAAGCACACAGCGCTGTCACTTGCGGGCGCCCAACCGCGGATTGGCGTGTGGAATTACTCAAGAGTAATCCACCCCAATTCACGTAATGGTGTAGATGACCTCTGTGGAGGTTGATCTACACCGTTTTTTGACCCCATGTGGAAAGGGCCTGTGTGTGTGTGTGTGTGTGTGTGAGAGAGAGAGAGAGAGAGAGCGAGAGAGAGAGAGAGAGAGAAAATAGATCATAAATGCATGGGGAGGGGAAAAGACAGGTCATGATTTACCATTAAAATATAAAAGTTACGTTTCTTGGCCTTTAAAATGATTAAATTTATAATTTCTTTGTTGGTATTCAGTTTCTTGGTTGCAAAAAAAAAAATGAATAGATCCAAAATCTTCATATTAAAGAAGATAAAAGATTAAACACAGAAACCTGTAAGATTAGAAGAAAGTGAAGAACATGAATGAAAGAAAATTGTAACAACTGGACACAAAGACTTTCAGGGAAAGCTACAGAACTGATACTCATACAAATAACTGCTTTTAAATAAGGAATCTTGCCCACCTACCCCACTCTCTCACACATACAGATGTACATACATCTCCCCATATTGACATATGGTTCGTTGGTTGCTTGCTTCTTTAATTTACTGTAATCTATTTATGGTTTTATGAAATAATTGAGATCAACAATATTATTAGTGTGGTGCATAAATGACAAGCCCTTTACACAAGCTAGTAAACCTCTGTGTTGTCATCACACATCAAGCTACATTCTGTTTCAAAAATTAGAGATGTACAAATGCAAAAAGATCTGTACGTATTTAAAATTGTTAGGATAATGGGGCAAACATTTCCAATGAAACTGCAAACAACCAACGTTTGAACAGTGAGACAACACAGGAATTTTTGTTGCTGCTGTTTTGTTTTAGGTTTGTGCATCATAAGAAAAATATCAGGAAAGAAATGAATGAAAGAAAACAAATCTGAAAAGGCAAATTACTACAACACTACCACAATTAAAACTCTGCAAATTATAAAATACCTAGTTTGCTTTTCTCTCTAATTCAGTTCATTTAAATCAATTTTTTTCTTGATGACTAACTCTGTTCTGATTTAAAACAGTCTTTTCTACTGTGTAGTCCCTGCTCCATCCCATTTGCTTTTGATCTACTTAATCCATTAATAAGACTACTACTAACACCACTACTATCAGTAAGTAGTACTTCACATACATTATTTAATAAACCACACAACAGTCTTAAAATGTAAACTGCTATTAAAATCAGTCCCATATTTCAAGTGAGAGCTTTCTTAAGGCTGCCTAATATATTTGTAGCAGAGACATTTTAATCTGGGACTTGCAGTCTTACTATTCACATTAACAGCAATTATACTAAAGCAGCTGTTGTTACACAGGATACCTATACTATACAGTAATAGCAGCTTGGTATCACTTTTAAGTACCGTGGCTCCATCCTACAGAATTTGGGATGTGTAGTTTGGTTAGGTACTTCTCTACTAGGAACCTCTTGAAGTCTCTAAGAAAAACTTTTAGGTCCCTCACGTACCCATAAATCCCAGAATTGCACAGTATGGAGCCATGTGAGTTAAAATGGTACGAAACTGCTATAACTCTGTAGGCACATTCACTGTTAAGCAACACATTTTCAACAGTGGATTCATCTATTTTGCTTGGATTTTTTTTTCCAAATTTGTTGCGAGGTACCAGAAGGAGAATCATTACACTCTTTCAAAATTTCAATCAGGTCCCTAATGATAGGAGTAATGTATGTTTTCCCATAAAATTTTTCTGTGCATTAAGACATGGTCTCTTTTCTTTTTTGTTACAAGACCAAAACATACTTTCTTCTTATTCAGGATATTTTTTTTAGAACATGGACAAAAAGGAAATTTAAAATGCCTTTTAAAAATATATCTTCTTTCTGTAAGGTTCTGACGTTGAATTATGTGAGTGAATGCACAGATGCTTCTATGCTCATACTGCCTCAAATGCAATTATGCAGGTGGAAGAGCATGCATAAAGGAGTCCTTATTCAGGTAGAATAGCCTGTATATATCACTGTGTAAAAGTATATATTGCTTTTTTTTTAAAGAATGTTTTCCCCATGAGAAGCCTATTCATGGGAAGAGTTTTATGGACAACATCCCTACACAGAAAAGACTTGCATTTGTAAACTAGCAACAGAGAAACTTTGATTTAATTATTAGACATTCTAGTAATTGCAGCACATGATTTCAAAACTCACTGTGAAGCCAGCTTCTAGTGTCAGTGCTACAGCTAATGACAGCAAGAGATAATTGGGCAAAGAAAAGTTGTAAGACCGGATTGTATGTCATACTGCAAACTGCTTCAGAAATCTTAATTGTACCACTAATGAAATACTCTATATTTAATGTCATACAAAATTTGTTCCATGGTAAGTTTCTCTCATATGTATATACATACATACGTTTATACAACAAACACACTACAATTAGCTTGTAACACTTAAACGACATTTTAAAATAAGTAAATTGTTAGAAGACTTTGATGTTTTGCAACCAAAATGCGCTGGCTAATTTTTCCATTCCAGTTCCCATTTCAGTCTTTAAACTATCTTAATCTCCTGCCCTCAGATGTTGACCTTGTAGGAACAGGGGTCATAGGTTAGAAGAGACAGACCGCAAAAGATCTGGACTATCAATTCATGCCTGAAAGATTTCTCTCCCACAAAAGAAGCCACTAAAAAGCAAATTCCAAAATCTGACAAAACAAGCCTTAGAAAAAACCAAACCCATTACTTTTAGTGAGACATGCTAACAAACATATTTTTTTAAAAAGCGTTCTTTTAATTTTTTAAAATGCTAATGTCAAAGACACACTTTTTGCAGGGATAGGGAAAAGATAACTGAAAGTATGCTTTAATAATTTTGAAATGTAATTAAAAGTTAGTTACAAGGCTCAAAATGTTTATTTTAACCCCACCTACTACTGTTTACTGAGTAGTAAATTATGTGTCTTCAGAGCAATTAATCTCTAAACCTTGGCTTCCTTAAAATTGTTGGGACATAAGGCAGGACTGAAAACATGTCAGTCTTCTTGTCAGCAACAACAAAGTACAATCTATTTCAGTTTGGCTTCCTTTGAGAATTATCCAACAACTTTCTTAAGGTCATGTACATAAAAAGCTGTTGCCTCAAAAGATAAAAATCTGTTGCTTCAAAATACTACACCAAGCTTGCCTTGGAACAAATCAAGCACAATCTCTGAAGGGACCCAAAGAATTAGAAAAAGAACCACAAATTTTCCCAATAGTTGTTTTTTTTTTAAATACAAGGCAAGAAATTAATCCTGCTTTTCCACAAGCTATCCTAGAAATCAATTTTCTGATTTTTCACATTAAGGAGATATTAGATTGGCGTCTGATGTTGACTCTAAGAAGCTCAAAGTACTATTCTGGCATTACAGCTGAGTTTGAAGTAAGGGAGGTTGATAGATGGGGGCCCACCATCCAGGCCACCCAGGGAGCATCATACCTGAATGAGGAACCAGAACCCAGTCTTTCTTTATTCAAATGCAACCTTTTAAGTCTCTTTATTAGAATGATTTCATTCTGGCACCCAGTTATGCAGTGATACCATTTTTACCCCCCAAAATCTAACAGACAGCTTGACATCTGGAAGAGGATTGAAAGGGAATCCATGAGAGCCATGTATACCACCAGCAAAATGCAATATTTATGAACACACACAAGATTCAGGCTTTCTCGGCTTGTTATCTACAAAGGCAAAATGTTTCACAAACTTGAAACTTGTTTCGCAAACAAATCAGCTACAGATCACGGTTATACTATTTCTCACCCAGGATTTAGGTTTTTCAAAGCAGCTATGCCACTCCCAACTGTGCAATAATTTGATTCACAAAACCTAATAGATGGACGATGACAAATAGAGTTACTTCTTGCTTTGTTCCTCAGTTAGTGAGGGAAATCTATGAGCCCCTCACCCAGTTTCAGCCAAACACCGCCAGATAATATCTGCCTACAGCCCTCTTAAGTACCCCTGTACTCCCTATTACTCAAAGACCCCTCTTCCTCATTTAGGAACCACATATTTCGATAGTGGGAAGTTGTAACACAGGACTATTCAATTCAATCGGATTTTTACCACTGAGAACAAGAGGTGACCACTGGATACAACATCGTATTACTAAATGCATTTCACAAACACATTTCACAAAGAATTTTTTAAAGAAAAAATTAAATGTGGAAATTCTTAATAAAAATCAAACTTTCAGCATATGAGTAATTTAACCCTCATGTATCAATCAAATATAATGATATATCACAGAAGAAATCAAAGCAGTCCAGTTAACTTTGCTGTAAAGGTACTGCAACATTAATTGCAGACAATGAAATGAGAGAAGTCTGTGGTTTGCTATTGTTTGCCAACCTGCCCAAACTAAAGTAAATTGATCAGCCTTTAAACTGTCCAAAAGCTAAAGAGTAGAAACCAGTTCCAGTCTTTTCTAAGCCACAGAATGCTATTCCTTTGCAAAACTAATGCAGTTTAAACCACCTCTTATACTGTGGTGTGAATGTAGTACTTGAAAACAGCTTCATGATCTAAGAACTGAAACTAAAATGAAAAAGCAACATAGATCAAACACAATAAATTGCTTAACTCGTGCTTATTTTTCATAGTAGGGCTTCACAGTCAGTCTCTCTCCCTGCAAAGCTGGATTTTTGTTTTCTTTGTTTGAGAAATCTGCTGAGCACTGCCTCATCTTGCCACTTTTGAGGCCTTCCTTCCTTCCATACTGTTTCTTTCACAGGAATGATCTTCCTGGAAAAATTTACAAGATCACAACACCTATTTATTTTCTATCTCCTCATCAATACTCATTGTATCATTAATATTCCATAGCAACATGCATTAAATTATAAATGTAGTGATTAGACATTTCAGTAAGCTTAAGACCCATTGTTTTGTAGGCATTAAAGCAGGTTAACTTAAATCCATCATGAATGAATGCTTATTATTCTACAAGTCAGAGCTGTTTTAATACTAGCAAATCAGGTATTTACAAACCACTCAGAGCAGCTGACAGCAATTAAAAGCAATAAAATGCATACATGCATATCTACATATATGAAATAGATAATATAAATACAACATTGCATAAAAATCAAGAAGGATGTGTGTCCCTGATTAGGAAGGTCTTGGAATATGATGAGACACAATAATAATAAAAAAATATCTATCCTCAGGCAAGGAATTCTGGAGTTTTTGGTGCAGGCACTGAGAAGGTTATTTCTAGGGATGGGCCAACCGAATCCTCGACTCCTGGGTAAAGATTAGAGATTCCCGAATCCCTGTGCCAAAATAGGCAAACCAAATCTTTTGAATCCGCCAACTAAATGCCTGACACCTGCGAGACCGGGATGCCTGAAAACCTGGGAGACCAGACATACAAGGGAAGATAGTAAGAAGGTGAATTTTTCCCTTGGAGTAATAATGGCCTTTGCCAACAATTTCAGAAATTACATCTGGGCTTGTATTCTAAGATATTGAAATTGAACATTTCATATTTAAGTTCAGTGCTTGACTGGAAGCTACAGGCTTGAGATTTCAAGGACGGCTGAAACATGCCTTTGCATAGCTCCCTTGCAAACCTCTTTCAGACACAATTCTGGGGTTTGGAGTTTTACAAGGTGTCACAGCCTTCTCTGCCAAAGTGTACTGGTGCATCATCAAACTACTAACCCCAGGATGCCAGAAGGAGCTATGCAAAGAAAAGCTAGTTTTGATCTGGATTATCTCTCTGCTGTAGTATGTGGCCCTGTTTACACAAGCAGGAAAATCTGGGATTAATCCACATTTTCCTGCCTGTGTGGAAAGGGCCTTCATGTCATTTTCAATCCGGGGAGACTGAGGCAAAACTATGACAATTGTCTTGGCCACATTTTGGTTTGCCTTTGCCTAGGTTTTTGCTAAGGCTGAGAGAGTGTGTCTTGCCCAAGATTATCCTTCTTTCCCTTGCTTTTTAAATTCTTTTTTAAAAAAAGGATTCAAAAGATTCGAGATTCATGAGATTCATGGATTCCCAGAACCTTCCAAGGATTCGGATCCAGATTCGGAAAATTCTGGGTTCGTCCCATCCCTAGTTATTTTTACAAACGATATTCCTATACGCCACATACTTACAAGCACACCAAGTTGCTATTTAAATCAGAATTTGGCAATCTGTAGCTCTCAATTTAATTTCGTGTGGTCCTTGGCCTGGGCTCCAAAGACTTCTGCAAGTGCTCAGTTCAAATGGAAGAGTCATCTCCCTTGTGCACCAGAGATAGAGAAAGAAAGGGTGGCTCTGTTCATTACTAGGTTAAGCCTCTTAACAGATTATTCTGAGGGAATGTGGTTCTCAATAGGAAAAAAATGTTCTCCACCCTTCATTTCACCATAGATTTTTGCCACAGTCACTTTCTCTGTAATGAGTTTTCAAGTTTCACAAAATCACAAATTGGTGAAAAATCTGTAATTTTTAGTCACTGTGTGGAAAAACAAAATGGTCTTCCTTAGGTTTCTCTCCACTCTGGAAAACACGGGCTTGAGAGCGTGAGTATTGCACAACCAGTTCATTTTCCTCTTCTTTTTTCACACAGCAATACACAGGATCAAGTACAAACAGATGCATGCACACACTATAGCACACTAAAGCATGAAAGCACCATCCATTATAAAATCTAGACATATCCTGACAGTTGTGCAATTTGAGAGGGGTATAATCTGGCTACATTGAGGAAACGGTGGAGAATGGGTGAATTAGAATAGTTATACCTACAATCCTATACCCACTTCCAGAAGCAACCCCTACTGAAAACAATGGGACTTACTTTTCTGTAGGCATTCATACAATTGCCTTGAGATTCAATTGCTTTCAGCTATAGCCAGTCCTAGTTTTTATCAATTTTCTGCCCAGCTAAAACAACTTAAAATGTCTCCTTTTGGCACTGTAGATGATATCAAAAGCTGAAAGATACTGCAGGGCTCTTATATTGTTTAATGGTTTGTTGAAATTAAAAACTGTTACATATGTGGAGCGTAATTCCCAAGAGCAAAATGGATGCCACTATGGGCAGTGAGCCACAGCTGTGGAAGCCAGTAGCGAGTAGAAGGGAGTTGCATCATCTATGCATTTTGAGATGTAAGTCACTATGGCTTTTCTTGATGTACAGCCTCTGACTTAATTTATTTCACTTTTGTCTGCCATGTTCACAGCTATCCCATTGCCTGAAGACTTGCTGCTGCCTGAAGGCAAATGGGAAAATGTCCATCACTTCCCACTCCACTCCACCCACAGGTTAATTAAGATGCATAGTCTTCAAAGCCAAGTGACTTATTTTGCACATAAGACAGATGATCACAAACAGACCTCTTCCTAGATCTGGTAGAAAAAAATTATAATGGCAACAAAATTAAATTAAAATTTTGCTATCCTTTCATGACATTCCACTATCTGCTGCCTGAAATAGGTGCTTAATTCTGAGATATCAAAAATGGACCACATGCCTGAGTGTCCGTAAGCTACTCTGTGAGTGGAGTAAAACCAAACTCCATTACAGATCTGCAGGAAGACACATAATTCACATAGCCACAGGAAGTCCTAGCCCCCTCCCATGTCTGCCATGTCACATCATGACTACCTCACCCATACTGTGGGTGGAGGAAACCAGCCGCCATTACATATTGGCAGGAGGTCACATACCTCACATAAGCATAGCAGACCCAGCCCCTTCCTCACCTGTGGCACCGCCTCATTGGTGGAAAATGCTGTAGTGGGAGTGTATGGTAGCCACCTGCATAAATGGCTTAGTCAGGCCTCCATGTGTTGTTGCGATCTCTTGATTGCCACCCAGCTGCAGCTGTCTGTATTTTTATATTTTTGTACTGAATAAAACCTGGCCTCTGGCCTAGCCTTTTGGGTCAAGAAATGTCTTTTGTTCATTTGCCTGTTTCTCAGAAAAAGGCTGGCCCTCCTTAGGGCGTGGAGGTGACAACTCCAATTTAGTCCTCTTCTCCATAGAGCTAGTGAGCTACATGATAAACCAAGTATATATTCTGAATGACTGGGTAAACAAGTTAGATAATAAGAAAGGAAACAGGAAAAAAGTCCTACTTTACAGAGCAGATATAAAAATTAGAGTGATAATGTGCAATGTGCTGTCAATAGCTTAAAGCACAATATAAATGGTTCGCCACTTATCTGACAAGTTAGGGACCAGAGTACTGCCAGAAAACAGAATTGGCTGAAAGCAAAACCCATGTACTATAGAGAGCATGAAGGACTTATGGAGGCTCACTTGAGATTGACTGCATGCACACTGCTTGCAAAGTCTCTAGGTTATCTTAGCGGTTCTTCCCCCAGCTTGCTTTGCAAACAGCATGTGTTGTGGGTGCTTCCAAGTGACCCTCTGTAGGCAAGAAGAACTGAAAGAGTGGAACCCCTGCTGAATTAATGGAACTTGTCCTTAATTTGGAAGTGTCAAAAGAGCAAATCATCAGGTAAAATTGGGGGCTTTCTATAAAGAGTTATAGAAGAGTTCATATTTCCAACTAAATCCAGTTGCACCTCCTGTAATTTAGTGAAATTTGATTTTAGACAAACAAAAACATTAAAGGATAGAAAACTTTAGTTTAACAAAACAGTCAAGATACCAACAATATGAGTAAAAATCAACTTCTGAATATAAGTTAGTACATGCTAGAGTCTCAGATTTTGTTTACCGATAAACAAATTCCCAGGCACTCATGGATATTTTGGTCTTTCAACTCCCATTATATTTCTCTCCAATTCCTTTTGAACACACACACACACACACACAATCAATCAGCTTACTAGTAGCCACCTAACTGCACATTGACTCTGTATTACCACTGAGTTTAGTAGCAATCTCCAGAATAACTGGAAGGTAGATGGAATTTCCCAGCGATATTTTTTTTTAAAAAAAAAATATACAACATCCCTCGCCATAAGCCAAAGTATTTGAATGTGGCTTATAAAAGCTGTTTCTAGTGGGAACTGCTACCATTTGTTTTAGGTCAACATAGCCACCTGCACTATAGAACTCTCTCAATGATATTGCTAACAATTGTCCCAGAGGGGGACTGTATTTCAAAATTTACCACCACATTGTGAAGAGTTAGCAATTTTTGCCTTTCATCAAGTACCTTCCAACTGGTTGGCCCATTTCTCCTCTCCACAGAACTCCTTATGGCCATTTGACAATTTAATGAAAAATAATTTAATTTAATTAAATTTAAACATAATTTGAACCTATGTTCTATATCAGCGGTTCTCAACCTTCCTAATGCCGCAACCCTTTAATACAGTTCCTCATGTTGTGGTGACCCCCCAACCATAAAATTATTTATTTATTATTTACAATGCCTCCCCCCCGGCAAAGGCCGCCTTGCCGGCCACGAACAGGGGTGAGTGGGCAGGGAGGGAAAGAGTCTCCCCCGGGAAAAAACTCTGAGAACCCCCCCGGGCTCTGCTTCTGCTTCGCTCTCATTTCCGCTGGGGGGGCAGCGTGGGAAAAGTTTCCAGAGTGTCGACCCTGGCCGTGGGGGGGAGGAATCCCAGTGCCTTTGCTTTTGCGCCGGACACAGCTCGCCCCCCGGAAAAGTGCCTCCTTCCAGCCCCCCGACCCTTCTGCAGCGCCCCCCTCCATGGTGAGTGGGGCAGGGGCCGTGACGAGGAGGGGGCCTGCCCCCGTGCTGCCGTTGCCCCCCAAGCTGGCCCGTCAGACGGGAGGTTCTCCCCGTAGTGGAGAAGAGGAGCGATTTCAGTCCCTTCTGAACAGGGGGCAGGAGGACGTGAGCGCGTGACTCACGCTTGTGCACCACCACCGAGGAGGGAATTGAGCCTAAGACCACCGGAAATACGTATTTTCCTATGGTCTTAGGTGACCCCTGTGAAAGGGTCGTTCGACCCCCCCAAGGGGTCGCGACCCACAGGTTGAGAACCACTGTTCTATATAATGGTAGGAAATATCTAGCCTTCCAGCTCTTTTGGCCTGCAACTCCAGAATCTCCAAGGCTGTAGCCTTCCAATAGGTCTGGAATGCCATAATTTTCCTAGTCCTGCTCAACACAGAAGTTTGTCTCCCTTCTCCTCCCAACATCTCCGACCAATCCTAAATCAAATTCAGGATCTAACGTCACTCTTACATAACATGAAAGATTATACACAGAAATAAGCATGTCAAACAATGAAATTGGATTTCATTTCTAAAACAAAGTGATCACTTTATGTAAAAGTTAAAATACTTGAAAACTCAAGGCATGTTATGCCTGGACGCAATATTTGAGAGATATCATTCCAACTTCTGCAGCACTGGGGAATCACCAAGCCCTTATTGCTGTCACCACAGCAATACAAATATATGGTACATAATCAGGAAAAATATACAGCCAAAGTTCTAAGCTGCATATGCAACACACCATATTCTCTTCACATGAATACGAAAACTGGACTAGAATTTGCGATG
The DNA here is from genome assembly GCA_948474755.1 of Ctenosaura bakeri. Lineage (NCBI taxonomy): Eukaryota > Metazoa > Chordata > Lepidosauria > Squamata > Iguanidae > Ctenosaura > Ctenosaura bakeri. The sequence continues at coordinate 213,015 of CAOLHI010002613.1, read as the reverse complement.
TGAAACCTTCACTTAATCATAAGAGAGGATGTATGTAGAATTCATTTTCAGTGCGAGGACTTAACCCAGACACATCATGTCCTCAAAAGTGCACTTATGAATGGAAAAACTACTTTTCTTCATTTGCTAAAACACCTGCAATATTTGGTATTAGATGAGAGGTCTCAGAAGTCAGAAATATTTAACTTTGAAAGAACACACAACTATATTACATGTTAAGTAATTTGTATACCATAATCGTATATCACTTGCATCTGCATCTGCAGAGATGCCATTCTTTTCACAAACAGTTGAAACCTCCAAATAAAAACTTTCAGGAAAAAAAAATGCATAAATAGAAAAAAGATAGTAAATTAATTACCTATCTCCCTTTGGCTTTCTTTTCTGTACTGTTTTTCCTTTGGGTCGTCTCTCACTTCCTAAACAAGGAATCCCACCTGGACCTGTTACCCGTATTGATTCAAGGCCTTTGGAAGATTTCTTAAATGTAAATTCCACTGGTTCTCCTTCTTTTAGGCTTCTAAATCCTTCCATGTAAAGCTTGCTCTGCAAACAGGAAAAATATTCTTAGTTACCATAGACTATAAGAAAAGAAAGAAATATTGAAGCCTGTCAAAAACAAAAGCACAATACAGGATTATATTTGTAATCCTGTTATACAGTTTCCCTACAGCATAGAATTAGTGTGGGATTTCCTAAATAAAACCCAGCTAATTAATTACCACTTGGGAGTTACTGCTCCATCTTGGAACAGATTTATTTGTTCTGAATGCCAAATGCACACGAGTGAGTGTATGCAGGAAACATTTCACCACTGCAGATAGAGTCCCCTCTGATACCAAACTATATAAACAAACCCTACTGACAGGTGAGCACTTTGTGCACAGCAGAATAGCATGTGAACTTCTGGATCAGAAGCTACAAAACCACTGTTCTGCTTCAATAAAGGACTTTCTCGAATTCCTCCCCATTTCTAATATATTTAAAGGGACTTTTAAAGCAAAAGGAACCCAGAAGACAATCACTGTTATCCATTGGTTTTATGTTAAACCATTCTATTGTGTTTATTGCTGACTAGATGTGACTTTTAGGTCAGGGTTGATTATGGTTTACAAGATGTCAATGGACCTCAAGTTTTTATAGACCACTTTGGGTACTTGTCAGTTCAAAAAACAGTTACAAAATGTGAAAGCATGCACAGAGTCAAGCAATTTATATTTTAAAAAATTGGCACAGAAAATTCTACTCAATCTTACAATATTTGGTTGCTGGTTTTTTTAAAAAAATAGTGAAGAAGAAGTACATAAACTTTTACATTGAGGAGTCTATGTTCTATAACTCAATATCAAATTCTGGGTTTTGATTCAACAGCTTTTTCATTACAAAGGTGGAGGGGGGAGTAGTTTTCCAAAGCAGAAGGACTACCATGCATTAACTGAAAGAAAATGTGGGGAAACCTGCTGGGGAGGGCGGAGAATCCTGTTAATAATAACCTTCAGTAAAACCATTTTGATGCTATGAATCTGATATAGATTCTGATCCATACAGTAGATGGTTTAGAGGCCAATTATAGCTAGTAGGATTATGGCCTGAAGACAGCATCACCAGTGATCCTCTTAGGTTTCAGTTTTAATCTCAATTCCGCTGCTTGTTTCAGAAGACTAATAACATGATATGTAAATTGAGCCTACCCTATAGGCAAGAAAGAGACACATAAAGACTCGAAACTATATTTTAATTAATGATTCTGAATTAATGATAATTATATCTGGCCAAATTACTCAGCATATACATGCCTAACTCCAAAGACTCCTTCCCCCACTGAGCTACTGCAGAAGGCCAAAGAACTGGCAGGGATATGGAACAGCATGGGATATGGCGGGGTGGGGTGGGGTGGGGGGTGGCATGGAAAAGGGAGGAAAGAGCAGAAGCAAAATACTTTGCATGAGAAATGGTGTTTTCCCCAAATGCAAGAATGTAGATCCAGACAAGAAAGAATAAAGACCTATTCTTCCTTTGGAGGTGGATTTTTCACAAAGGAGCCATCACAACTTCCAAGTCAGCTTGTTGGCCTGAAGAAGAATTAATTCTAACAGGTAGGACTCAAACGAGTATGGAAGATGACTAAGGTGCTCAGCATTGTTGAAAAAAATCATGAAGCTAAGTAAACCTACAGCAATTAACAACAAATCACAGTTCCTGTGAAATATGAACATCAGGGACAATTAAGTTTTACATTTCTCTGCAAATCTTTAGGCATGTACTGCTCTTTTAAGAAAGCTATACTTTTATAGATCCTGTTTTCCCCAAAGCAGAAACCAAAGTTCTTCACATGATGCTTTAAATTTCAGGTTTGAACTACAATCTACTTACTAGACAATCCAGAAGCAAGATGGAACTTCCATTTTAAAAGTGAGTTCCGTTCTTTCAAACTCAGAGGAAGGCGACAGTAAATCCCATATGAACAAATCTTACCAAGGGACCCGCATGATAAGTTCGCCTTCATGTCCCCATGAGCTGGAAATGACTTCAAGGCATACAACAACCAAAAAAGCAGGGGAGATGTTACCCTGTGATGCTGATATGCAAGAATGAGAAAAAGCAATGTGTGTACAGGCAGGTTGCACGTGGTTTTCTTTGGGGGAAATGGTGATTAAGATATGGGAGAAACAATGAAAGAGACCATGAAATAGCAAGTGTTATGGAAAAAAAGGGAGTCAGCATGGTATAGTGGTTTGAGTGTTGGACTATAACCCTGGAGACTACGGTAGATTCGATTCCCTGCTTGGCTATGGAAACCCACTGGGTGCTCTTGGTCGCATCACATACTCTCAACTCCAGAAAACACAGTGATAGGTTCATCTTAGGGTCAACATAAGTCAGAAATGACTTGAACATGCACAGCAACAATGTAGAAAACTGTTCAACACCCTAGTTTTCGCCAGCATAGGAGAAATTATCTTATTAACTTCCAGTACCTGTAAATGATTAAAATTAGGGATCTGCCCTGGGAAATGGGGCATGCTGGAAAGGGAGAATATTGGTAAGAGATGCAATGAATTTAGGGAATGTGTTGCTTCACTTTAGCAGTCTGCAAAACAAAACAAAACACTAAGCTAGGAAATTAAAATTTGCAAAGGTTTGGGGGGAAACCGTTTTATTCATACTCAGAACAGGGAAACAGTAAGTTAGCTAAGCTTACTTTTCATTTAATTCTGCAATTATGCTCTTGAAGCTATGGAGACATATTGTATGTGCTTCATATTATACAGAACATTGTAGAACAAATAAGAAAAGCACTGTTTGAGATCAGAAAGGTTAGATATAAAATAATCATTAAGCATGTTAACGGTAATGTTAGAACAGTCAGATGCCTGAGAAATAGATCTGCATATTTTATTTAAAAAAAGAAACAATTTAAAAAACAATGAACAAAACACTAAAACCCACTACTGTTTTTTTCATCAGTATCTCCTGTGGAACTTCTGAAATTAATGGAGACACAATTATGAGTTTGAAAAACGGCAATGGCCAAAATGAATTATTCACAATTCTGACTTATTGTTGTATTAGAAAATGGCTACATGACAGAATTTCTTTAATCTTCATTGATTCAAATCTCCAAGAGCTGTTCAATTCAAAAAGAACCAGCAAAACTTATCAGAAAAAAACCTAGATCTTGAGGGGCAGGAGAATAATAGCTGCAATAAAGGAGGAAAACAGAGTTTTTATATGCATTATAAACAAGAGTGGAAATGCAGGGTTTTTTAAAAAAAAATCTAGGACTTTTAGGCTTCAAATCTAGGATTTTTAGACTTCAATTCCACTGAACATAATGGGACTTACTTCTGAGTAGACATATGTAAAGCCTGCCCTCTACATTTTTCTTCAGCACAGTGTTGCTCTCAATTCATTTTCAAACACAAATACTGGTGACAAATATAATTTTTGATCACTCCTTCTCATCATCTCTGCAGCTATAGAACACTGGCCAAGAAGTGACACCAGACACAAAACAATTTCTTAGAGTATTTCCTTGGGGGGAAAAAAAGACTGTAATGTTGTATATAGTACTAGGATCCCTGCCCAAGTCAGTTCCTTAGTGCTCTTCTCTGATTTCCATTAATTCCAGTGGGCTTGCGCAGGCAAAGTTCCTGTTGCATTGTACCCAGCATCAGTGGGTGTTTCAGAATCTGACTTAAATTCACAAAAGGAAGGAAACTCCAAGTTGGGGCTCATTATGGATGTCTATTCTCCTCTTGATATGCGTGTGTCACTCCTATTAGCATGTGCGTATGGGAGGGAGAAAAGGCTCCTATAATGAGCCTTAATTCAGAATTTCCTCTCTTTTGTGGTCCTCCAGTTAGGGTCTAAACACCTGCTGGTACAGCATGGAAAGCTCAGAAGAAAAACACACACATTCTGCTTAGAAAGATTTTACTACACTCAATCCTTTCTCTGCTTTTAATTTTATTTCATTAGCTGGAAGCATAACCTTGTCACTAAATCAGCAACTTTACAGTTAAAATTTATATCAATTAATTTTAAATATAAAAAGCAATCATTAGTGCTTGCTCAGATTTTATACTAATCCATTCTTTTTTTTGAACTCCAAAGATGTCCTTCCTGTCTCTGCATCTACAACAAGTTGTACAACATGTGAGTCAAATCATGACACCTTCTATGGTCTCCAAAATATATTTTAGAGTAGCTGGATGTCACAGCACTTGCTGTAGCTGAGAACTGCCAGTTCCCCAAATGCCTAGTGAATTACTTATCTGAATGCAGATCACAACACATGCACACTCTTCTGGAATGGAATTACATGTTTTCAAACAAGCATACAAACTGTTAACTGGCAGAATGGTAACTGAACTTATGAATCTACAAAGCTTTATGATGTAAATGCTGTTTCTCTGGCCAACACTGAAAGAACTTCTTAAGAACTCCTTCTGAGTTTTCCTTGCCTAAGAAAACTCTATGAAATTCAAAGGGTTGCCATAAGTTGATAGATAATTTAAGAGCATATACGCACAATGAACCACCAAACCATTTGTATTGGAAGGAGTGTATTTATGGATCAGGCTCCTAGGAACACAGTTCAATTTACCAAACACATTTCGAGGAAGCATTTATTCTTTTAGATATTTAAAAACAGAATACCATTTGTTTGAATACTGCTAATAAGAAACTAGATTTCCAAGTCAGCCTGCCTCGTTTTGTCCTAATCTGAAGCTAAACCAACTGCCTCTTGTATAAAAGAAACATGCAAATATTAAGCAGTATAGCAAAGGCAAAATGTTGTTAGCTCCACTTTTGTCCCTTCTATAGTACATGCCTTTTCATAAGATTAACAAGAGAAATTACTTGTGTGTATGGCTACATCTGCGGGTGCATATGCAACAGCTGGGATTCTGCTCTTTCTTTAAAGTCATCTTGACAGAGATTCTAACCTATTAAAGCCCTCTTAGGTCTGCATAAAGCCAATAAATTACATGGGATACTGAAGAGTCATCAAATTATATAGGTCAGCATATTTATTTAAAAATGTAGAACAAGTTAAACTTGTTTTCAATAACCATCATGGGAAATTAGTTTTTAATTGAGACTTATTTGCTATGTAGCTAGCTATATTTTACAGGTGTGTCTTCACGAGATATTAAATTCTCAAGTAAACACAATTTACACACTGCATTATTAGTGTATTACTGGCTGTTCAGCCTCATTGTTTTTTTAAAAATATATCCTGTTTTGGGTTTTATCATCAGTAACTGCAGAAAAACTTGCAAGTGGAAATGCCAGAGAAGTACAGGAAAAGCACAAACATAAAACCCAATACCTCCTTTAGCATTATGAGTGATGATCATAGCCAAAGCAGACTTTACTAATTATGTATTTAGTTCAGAGGAAATGATTTTACAGAAACTTTGGATGATTGGCTCTTTTAGAAATGTAACTAGATTAGCAGTACAAACACACCACATCTTTAAAAAGAACAGGAACAAAGTAATTTATACTTTAGGTTTTCTGATTCCCTGAAAAAAAAAAAAGGATATAACATTTGAATATATAACAAGTATCAGAACACTGGAAATTTATAATAGTGAGTAGCAGCCTCACTAGTTAGTACAAATCTGAAATCTGGAACTAAATCAGGATAATTTATATACACTTAGGAGATGTCCAAGTCAAAGCAGGAGTCCTCCAAAGCAGACCAAACCCAAATCTGAACACTCTCTAAAATGGATTCATAGAGAGCTCAGGATGGGGTGAGTTGGCGAAGGGAGGTAAGGATAAGGAGGGGGTCAGTTTTATGACTGGTATCTCTAGCCTTTGATCAGAGGGAATGGTGTTGCCAGGATTTTCCAGACTCAGTGCTTTATTCAACACTGAGTACTTTTTTTACTAATTTTTACTCCGAAGTGCAGCAATGTTAGAAGTGTTCTGGTGGAATCTACAAGACTTGGGAGCATGGAACACTTGGTGGTTCCTCGGGAAATATTGGTTGTTAATGTCTTTCTACACTGAAAGCTCCATGCCTCCTTGATGCAGTCTTGAACCTGAGGCCCTGGTTTCTGCAGTGGCCAGGAATACTTCTGCACAGTTATAGCTAATGTGCCAACGGTGTCCATTCCTGGAGATGCCTGATCTGACCATTGCAACACATGCCTTGGTGACATTCCATTTGGATTACTGTCATGCACTCTATGTGAGGCTGCCTTTGAAAATTGTTCAGAAACTGTAGTTGGTACAAAGAGTTGCGGCCAGAGTGTAACTGGGGCTCATTACAGGGATCCTATCACTGCCCTGCTGCAACAGCTCCACTGGTTGCAGGTCTGTTCTTGACCACAATTCAAAATGACCTATAAAGGGCTATACAGCATAGATCCAGGCTATGAGACTGACCATATCTCCACCATGAGTCTGCCTAACCCTGAAATCTGGAGAGGCCAGAGACCCTGGAACAGTTTTCCGGGTAGGGAGGAGGTTCAAGACTGGCAGGAGGTTGTTATGAATTTTGTGTACCTGTGTATATGTTTTTGAAAAAAAAACAGTAAAATATAAAAACAGAGAATAGTCAATAACAATAATACCATCAACTAAAGCAGTTACCAAGGTAACTTTAATGCAGACAATGACAACATAATAAAATATTGTAAGAAAATTAAAGCATAAAAGTAATATAATAAGGAAACGTGAACGTATATAAGATCCTATTTTGTATGTGCCTTCAAGTCACTGCTGACTTATGATGATCCTATGCATTTCATAAGGTTTTTTTAGAGGAGGAACACTCAGAGGTGATTTTACCAGTTTCTTCCCCGAAACACATCTTGCAGCACTTGGTATTCACTTGCAATTTCCTATCCAAGTACTAACCAGAGCTCACCCTGCTTAGCTTCCAAGATCAATCAGGATCTTGTGCCTTTAGGGTGTTTAGGCCACAGTACCATATTAGGTGAATACAAGCCTACAAACTAGGATACCTGTGATTGATAGCTCCCTAGGAGGCTCAGCTACATGATCCAATCCTTACTACTTGGCCATTACAAAGGTAGCTCAGACTAGCATAACCAAGCAGGATATAAATCGGGGGGGGGGACTGTCCATAGCTGAGCTCTATCCTATTTTATTATGTGACATGGGAGATTTATACTCAAGTGTGCAAAGAAAACAAAATCTTAAAACAGATTTTAATACATCATGACTCTCTAGACCAGCGATTCTCAACCTGTGGGTCGCGACCCCTTTGGGGGTCAAACGAGCCCTTCACAGGAGTCACCTAAGACTATCGGAAAATACGTATTTCCGATGGTCTCAGGCTCCACTCCCTCCTTGGTGGTGGTGTGCAAGCGCGCCTGCCCTGTTCAGCAGGGACTGAAATTGCTCCCCTTCTCCGCTACCGGGAGAACCTCCCGTCTGACAGGCCAGCTTGGGGGCAGCGGTGGCAGCACGGGGGGCAGCCCCCTCCTCGCCACGACCCCTGCCCCACTCGCCATGGAGGGGGCACTGTGGAAGGGCCGGGGGGCCGCAAGGCGGCGCTTTTCCGGGGGGCAAGCTGCGCCCAGCGCAAAAGACAAAGGCGCTGGGATTTCTCCCCCCGGCCAGGGTCAACACTCTGGAAACTTTTCCCACACTGCCCCCCCAGCGGAAACAAGAGTGAAGCAGAAGCAGAGCCCGGGGGGTTGTTGGAATTTTTTCCTGGGGGAGACGCGCGGCTCCTCCTTCCCTCCCTGCCCAGGCCGGCGAGGCGGCCTTTGCCGGGGGGGGGGGAGGCATTGTAAATGATAAATAAATAATTTTATGGTTGGGGGTCACCACAACATGAGGAACTGTATTAAAGGGTCGCGGCATTAGGAAGGTTGAGAACCACTGCTCTAGACCCTATATCTTTTCTTTTGACCTTTTCGATGGGTTCTTGCCTAGGATTGTTGTTGTTATGTGTCTTCAAGTCATTCCTGATGTATGGTGACCCCAAGGCAAACCTTTCATGAGCTTTTCCTGGCAAGATTTGTTCAGAGGGAGTTTCTGGCTTTCATCCCTGGCTTTCCATGGCTGAGCAGGAATTCAGACCTTGCTCTCCAGAGTCCTAGTCCAACACTCAAATGACTAAACTACTTAGGATACCTGCATGAAATATATAATTTTAGTAAGTGCATAAAATATTTCATTTTAATATGTACATATCTAGAAACCTTCAAACTACAATGGCTGCTCCTTTACAGAACTCTCTGTACCTGTTCAACTGAAATTTACAACTCCCTCTTTTTTAATTTATCCAATAGTAGTACAGAACAGTTGCCAATAACAGTATAGAACAAGTGTGGTGTAGTGGTCTGAGTGTGGGCTACAGTCCTGGAGCCCAGTGTTTGATTCCCTGTTCAGTCATAGAAACTCACTGGGTGAGCTTGGGGACATCACACATTCTCAGCCCCAGAAAACCCTGGGATAGGTTTGCCTTAGCGTCACCATAAGTTGGAAATGACTTGAAAGCACACAACAACAATAACAACAACAACAACAACAACAAGCACAGAATAAATTTAATACATGCTCCAAACTACAGATGTTACACCAGTAAACTAGGAACAATTAACCAAAATTCTTTACACAAACGTAACAGAACTTAAGTCCAATTATGAGTCCTAACCTGAAAGAAAACTGATTCAATCAATGGGAACTTCCAAAGTCCATACTTATTAAGGTTCACTGAGTTAATTAAATTAACATTAGGTCTAACTGATTAAGCTAGACTTCAGCCGTAATGTTTTAGGTTTGGTATTGCAATGTTGGCTGCTATTAAAAAAGTTATGTGCTTACAGTCCCCCATCCACATTTGTGGGTTTGACCTTAGGGAATTTGATTATTCACAAGGTCTCCTCACCATTCTCCTCTTCCCATTCCTTTGCTTTTTGCTGGCCACAGGGAAGGAAGGCAAGACTGCCCAGGGAAAGGCAAGGAAATAGGGGGAGGGCGAAGGAAAGCACTTCTTCCTTCACCCCTCTGGAGCTCCCCCCAACATTTCCTTGCCTTTTACTTGGTGTGGAAAAGGAAGGCTAACATGCCAGGGCAAAAGACAAGCAAATGCAAGGGTGGAGCCCCGGAAGGGAATGGTGGGAGTGTGGGGTTATTCAAGGTTTTTCCACTTTTGTGAGGGTTCTGCATCCCAAATCCTTGCAAAAGTGGAGGGGCCACTATATTTAGCACCTACTTATTCATCTGTAGGCACTGAGGTGCTTTACATGGTATTATACCTGGGGCAGCCCTCTGCAAGTACAGACAGGACACAAGAAGGCACTAGGGAGTCACACTGATTCAAATGGTGCTGAGTCTTGAATTGGGCACCTAAAAGCCAAAACTTAGATTGTCCATCCACGACATTACTCTGCTTTCAGGGTTTTTTTAAAAAAATCTCAATAGCAAATATTTCTTTAAAATATCTAGTGTTACAGCAAGCTTTCATCTTCAAAATATCCACTGTCATTTTTATTTCTAGACTGAATGAGAAAAATGCATTTTCCTGCTTTTTTCATGGCTAATTACAGGTAACTTAGTGGGTGTATGACAGAGCTATTAACTCATTTACTGGCTGTCATCTTTCTAAGAAAACCATTTCAAGTTGTGTAGCTCAAAATATTCTACACTTATGTTTCTGCAATTTGTCTGGTACAGTACCATTCCTTTTTTTTTTTTATTAATTATATAACTAAATCACAAATACAAAACAAGAAAAAAAAATTAAACACCATGTGATATACATAATAGTGAATTAAAAAATTTTTTTTTTCTTTTTCTTTTTTTCTCTTCTCTTAAGCAATACTAAGTTTCATTGTTATTTTGCACCTTTACCCTTAAATTTATAAATCTGTTCAACTGTTATAATTTCACATTTAATTCAATATTTTTCACATCCCCTTTAATCTATTTCTACTGTTAATTCTTTTAACTTTTTTTTTTAAAAAACATTGACATCACTTATCCATTTAAATCTATAAATCACAAGTTTGACACACACACCTACTAAGAATTACAAAAAATACAACATAAAAGAAAAACAAAACTAAAACTAAAAAATACCCACCCCCAGAGCCAACTTTTTATTTAATCCACTTTCCAAAATTGCCATTCTTCTTTTGACAGGGTAGTATTACTATCTCTTTTCAGAACTTTATCCAAAAATATTTTCCAAATTTCTTCAAAATCATTCCCTTTAACCAAACCTTTCATAAACCTAATTCTACATGTTAGTTTATCATTAATTGCAATTTTCCACACTTCGTTATACCATTCCTCTATTTGAAATTTTTCATTTGCTTTCCATTTTTTTGCTATTATTAATCTCGCTGCAGTTAACAAATTTGTTATTAATTCTTTCTTTACTTGAGTACACTCAACCTTATCATATATAGACAACAATGCAATATTTGGACATACTGGTATATCTGCTCCTATAATCTCTTTTATCTCTTTAAAAACCTTTTGCCAAAACTCCATTATCTTATTGCAATTCCACCACATATGCATATATGTACCAATTTCTTGACATCCTCTCCAACATAATCTTGAATATTTCTCGTCTATTTGATTTAATTTCACTGGAGTTAAGTACCATTTCCACACTAATTTATAATAATTCTCTTTTATTCTTACTGATAATTTTTTTAAATGACGTTGTTTCCAAATTTTTCTCCATTCTTGTATATCTATATTTTGTACTATCTCTTCCTCCCACATTTTTCTAAGAAAATCCTCTTCTTGTTCTTTTGCTAATATTTTATATATTTCACTTGTAATACCTTTTAGTATTTCATTTTCTTGCATATTTTCTCTTTGAATAATAATTTGTTCAAATTTGGTATATTCTTTAAAATTCTTAACATATCTTTTCATACTCTTTGTCCATTGCTCTAATTGTATATAATTTAACCAGGATATTTTAGTTTCCTGCAATCTCTCTTTCATTCTATCTTTATTTATCATTATTTTCATCCATTCTTTTAATCTATAAATTTTTTGTTTTTTTATTTCTTTCTCTATTATTTCTCTTAAATTTATTGGAAATTTTTCCATCATCACTATCGGAGTTAATATTGATATATTCGGTAATAATTTTCTTTTATTTTTTTCCATATTTCTATTATATTTTTTATAAAAGGATTTTCTATCTTCTCCATTTCTTTCTTTGAAAAATTCCTAAAAAATATATTTTCTAATTTTGTCTCAATATTCATATCTTCTATCTCTAACCAATCTAAATCACCCTTTCCTGAAACCCCCTCTATGATATATCTCAATTGATTTGCATAATAATACCATTTTAAATTTGGAAGTCCCAGGCCACCTTCTTTTTGACTTTTATACCAATATTTCTTGTTAATCCTCGATTTTTTATTTCCATTACAAAAATTATTTAATATCTTTTGCCACTCCTTTAATTCTTCCTCTGATATTTTTATTGGTAACATTCTAAACAAAAAGTTAATTTTAGGTAAAATTTTCATTTTTACCACTGCTATTCTACCAAACCACGATAGCTTTATATTTTTGTAGTCCTCTAATTTCCTTTTTGTTTCTAATCTTAATTTCTTGAAATTTTTTTCCTGTAATTCTTGTAAATTTTTTGTAATCTCTATTCCTAAATATTTAATTGATTCTTTTATTTTAAGTAATCCTCTTTTACTACTTATAAATTTTTGTACTTCTTCTTTAGTATAATTAAATAACATTATTTCTGATTTGGCCCAATTTATTTCTAATCCCGTCTTCTCCCCAAACTCTATTAAATGTTTATCTATCCTATCTATCTTTTCAATTGGATCCTTAATTGTCAACAATGTGTCATCTGCAAATAAGCTTATTTTATTTTTTTCCTTAACTCCAATTCCTTCCAAATTCTCATCATTTCTTATCACATTCGCTAACATTTCTATAACTATTGCAAATAAAACTGGAGATAATGGACATCCTTGTCTCGTTCCTCTTGTTATTTGAATCTGTTCTGTAAATCCATCATTTACCATCACTACAGATGTATTATGTGAATACAATTGATTTATTAACCCTTTAAATCTCTCTCCTAATCCTATTTTATTTAAAATTGTTTTTAATGCCGGCCATTCCACACAATCAAAGGCTTTAAATATATCTAGGGCTAAAATTCCAGCTTTTTGTTTATCTCTGTCCATTATATTTATTTTATTTATCGTTTTCCCTATTAAATTTGCCATCTGTCTTCCTTGAATAAAACCACATTGATCTTTATGTATATACTTATAAATAAATTTATTTAACCTCTTCGCCATTATTGCTGTCAAAATTTTTGCATCTTGATTTATTAAAGATATTGGTCTATAAGAACCTGGATCCATAGGATCCTTATTTGGTTTTAAAATTAATATTATTAGTGACTGCTTCCATGATAATGGAATTTTTTCACCCCTCAATATACTATTATATAACACTTTTAGTTTAGGAATTAAACCTTTTTTAAATGTTTTATAATATTCTGGACCTAGTCCATCCAATCCTGGTGATTTTCCTCCTGTACAGTACCATTCCTTAATAGATTGCTACACTTGCAAATTTTATCCAGTTCCTTAGATTTAAAGAAGAAGAAGAGGAGGAAGAAAAAGAACAAGTAGTATAACCATTTCTGGATTTTCAATGATAGTCAATAGGAATCACGAAGATCTGAAACAGAATTCAGACTAAGGACATTTCTGCACTACACTCTTATAGCGCAATTATTCCACTTTCAATATTCTATGGAATCTCGGGATTGACAGTTTAGGGAGGGCAATTAGAATGCTCAGCCAAAGAGCTCCAGTACCTCACCGAAGTATGACTCTTAGTGTTCCACAGGATGAAGGGAGCCATGGCAGTTAAAGCAGAATAATAGTGCTTTAATTGTTTAGTGTGAATAGGCCTCTGGTTATCTATTATTTTAATTAAAAAATAGTTTATATAGAATGATGTCCAACTCCACCTGAATACACTTCTGCTTATGCTGCTGAATCTTTCCTTCCTCCACTTGTTGCTCCCCAAATCTGTTTGAAGATCTCCCTCTAGAGCAGATTTCTAGTCCATGCCTGGAGTGGGAATTTGTGGTGATGGTGGCATACATTCTGCTGACAGATGGGCACAACGGAATACAAGCCAAGAGAAGGATTCACATCCTAAGTTAGTCTTTTGTAAACAGAATGGCTCTTCTTGCTTCTTAACAGATTTTGGATCAAAGAGGATCCCAACTAACTAAAGGAGAAAAAAGAAACCCTTTGACTTATGGCCCCACAGGAACAACTAATTGTTGTTATTAACTGCTGTCAAGTAAACTTTGAATTACAGAGACCTATGAATTAAATTCCTGCAAGTCAACCCTACCAACAATAGCCCTGCTTAGGTCTTGCAGACTTAGGACTGTTACTTCCTTGAGTCTATCCATCTGTAATGTGATCTCTTTCTCTTTCCTACTGCCTTCTACCTTTCCAAGCATTATTGCCTTTTCCAGTGAGATATGTCTTTTCTTGTAATGTGATTTTTAAATCCTGCATTTGCTTTAATTTTTCCATACCATGAATAGCCATGCCACCCAAATTTCAACTCATGGCCCTCCAATTCTAATAATTTCTTACTCTTCAATATAATCTAGTCTCTAAGCCACACTAAGCACAAAGCCTCAAAGTAAATTGCAAGACTGGGAAAACCTAGTCCTTCTCTTTCCTTTGCATCCACCATCACTTTCCATTTTATTCTAGGCTTCCTTCTTGCCCATAAAAACTTAGAGATTTCTTTATACCAATTTGAAAAGGGTACGTTTGAAAATATAATCAGGATTGTTTGGAAGAGATACATCATCTTGGGTAAGATCATCATTTTATATATTGATATTCTTCCAAATAAAGAGAGATTAAGCTTTTGCCATTTCCAAAGATCCTTTTTTAATCTCCTCCCATATCTTAATATAATTATTCTCATAAAACTGTTGATTTTCCCCATTAAAACTATATCTGTATTTAATTCTTTTAACTATTTCAAAGTATGATTTATGATATAATTCTCTTTCCTCTTTCTTATTCATATTTTAGTTAATATTTTTGTTTTATCTACATTAATTTTAAGGCCAGCCACTCTACCAAATTCTTCTATATCTAACAACAATGATCCTATGGATTGCTTAATAATAAAAACTATATCATTAAACTAGTGAGATATGTCTTTTCAAGATATGTCCGAAGCACAACAATCTCAGTTTAGTCATCTTGTCTTCCAGAGAGAGTTCAGGCTTGATTTGCAGTTAGATCTATTTATTTGTCTTTTTAGAAATCCACAGCATCCATTGAACTTTTCATCAGCATCCTATTTCAAATGAGTTGATTTTCCTCCTATCAGCTTTCTTCAGTGCCCAGTTTTCACAATAATACATAAAAATTGGAAATACTGTGATATGGACAATCTTAACTTTAGTATTCAGTGATATATCTCTATACTTCAGGATCTTGTCTAGTTCATGTCTGCCCTTCCAAGCCCTAGTCTTCTTCTGATTTTCTGATTGCAGTCTCCATTCTGATTAATGATTGAACCAAGCTTTGGAAAATCTTTTAACTATTTCAATGCCTTCTTTGTGTACTTTAAAATTACATAGAGCCAGCATGACATACTTTTTAAAATCTTGGGCTACAATTCTAGAGACCAGGGTTTGAATCCTTGTTTAGCCATGGAAACCCACTGGGTAATCTTAGACAAGTCATTGTCTCAGTCTCAGACAAAGGCAAAGGAAAGCCTTGTCCAAACAAATCTTGCCAAGAAAACCCTGTGATAGGGTCTGAAATGACTTGAAGGCACACAACAACAATAAAATAATCTCTGGTCATTTTTCTCTTAATGTTCAAGTATTATTTTCTACTAGTAGTATCATATCATTTGCATACAATGAAATAAATATCTTAAACTGCTAGGATTCCTTGCTCCAACTTTCACACCTCCTTCCTCAGAGTCAGCTTGGGCATCTGGCATTTCTTGTTCCATATGTGGTAAAAGTCTTTGTTGTAGGATTTTGAGCACCCCTTTGCTTGCATAGGAAATTAATGCCATGGCCCTGTGGTTGTTGCAATCCCTGGTGTTCTCTTTCTTGGGGACTGGAATGTATATTGAGTGTTTGTGGGCCTTTGTTTTGTTTTCCATATATTTTGACAGATTTTTGTTAGAACTAGAGTAGATTCTGCCTCTGTAGACTGAAGAAGTTCTACTGGCATCCTGTCTGTTCCTGGTGAAATATTTCTCCCAAGTGCCCTGAATGCAGCTTTCACTTCACTTTTTAAAATTGACAGTTAGTCTTCATATGGTTCTTCCTTGAATGAATCTGTCAACATTTTATCTCTTTTACATAATTCTTCTGTGCATTTTGCCCCATCATCTTTTTTATTTATAGAGCATCCCCACTCTTGGCTTAAATTTCCCTTTGAGTTCTCAGATCTCATAGAAGAGGTTTCTTGTTCTTTGTTTTTGTGGCCATCTTTTTCTGCATTGATTATTTTAGTAGTTCCCCTTATCCCGGCACACAAGTCACTGAATAGTTGCATTAAGGGTTCTGATTCTATTTCTGTCACTTTTCGCTTTTTCTTCTCCTCTGTCCTTAACTGCTTAAAGAGTTTCATCTGCCATCCATTGAGGCTTCTCTTTTTTTTGGCAATAGATAGTGTTGCCCGGCTTCTGCTCAATTAGGGTTAATAGTGTAAATCTAGTTTTTACTTTATCTTTAAATTTTATGAGGATGTTCGAGGTTGTATTTTGGCGCAATGGATAGTTTAGAGTTCTTCTTTAGCTTTACACCAATTTTCATGGTCTGTGCTACTGTCTCTTCTTGCTCTTGTTTTTGTAAAAATGATGGAGCTTTTCCATCTTCTTCTTTCAAATATGTAGTCTATTTGATTCCTATATCGGCTGCCAGGTGATGTCCATGTATAGTCACTTCTTTGTTGCTTGAAGAGTGTGTTTACAATGAACATACTTTTGGCCTCACAATATTCAGCCAGTCACTCTCCTGCTTCATTTCTTGATCTTAGGCTAAATATTCCTACCATCTTTTATTCTGCTTGGTTTCCTACTTTTGCAGTCACCTACTATTAAAACAAGTCCTGTTTTGATATGTGGTCAATCTCTTCCTTGACTCCAACAGAGAATCTTTCAATTTCTTCTTCTTCTGTCTCTGTAGTTGGAGCATAAATATGGATTATGGTTATATTGATGAGTTTTCCTAGAAGTTTTATTGACATGATTTGGTCAGACTTTGCACTGTATCCTTTGACTGATTTTATTATATCTCTCATCACTATTAATGCCACCCCATTTCTCCTTAGATTTTCATTTCATTAGTAAAATACTGATCTGACTCTAAATATCCAATTCCTGTCAACTTCAGTTTGCTCACCCCAAATATTGCAATGTGTATACCTTCCATTTCTTCTTTTATTATGACTAGCTTTCTCCAATTCATGCTTCTCACATTCCATATTCCTATAATATGTATTGTGCAGCTTCTGCTGGCTCAACTGGATCCAAGCTATTCTGTATACAGTTCTCCCTCCATATTCACAAATTTGACTATTTGTGAGTGTCCTGCCCCCACAATTCTCCTCCTCCCATTCCTATGCATTTTGCCCTGGAGCAAGTTCTCTGAGGCAAAAAGGAAGGGAATGGGTGGGAGGGAGAGCTCCCAATATTCTTCCTCTGCTCCTCTGGAGTTTCCCCTCCCCTTCTTATCCATTTTGCCCCAGTACAGAGAACTCGCACTGAGGCAAAATGGAAGGGAATGGGAGGGGAGGCTAAGAGCCTTCCTTTCCACCTCCAGAGTCTCCTCCCTTTCCTTTCCATCTATTTTGTCCATACTGGGGCAAAATACATGTGAAGGAGGAGGAGGAGGAATTCTGGAAAAGGAAAGGATGGCTCTCGGGAGCCTTTCCCCACCCCATTCCCTTCTGCTTTGCATGGGAACGGGAAAGGGGGGAATCCTCGCAGGGAATGGGTGGGGGAGTAGATGGGGGAGTTATTCACAATTGTTCCACTTTTGTGAGGGTTCTATGCCCCAAACCCTCACAAACCCTCACTTATAGTTTATTTTGTGTTTTTCAGATTGTGGTGCAGCACTACAGAGTGTTAGCAGCAGGACCAAGAAGAGTTTTCTGTGGGCAAAACAGTCCAGTTCTGCAGAAGTGGAAGGGGATAATCAATATCCCCACTGCTTTCCCCCACACCTCCACAAAAAAGCTAGTTCTGGAAGTTGGGGACTCCCCAGAGCCAGTTTTTGGGTGGCAGAATGAAGGGAAGGGAAAGACATTTATTCTAAAACTGCCACTGCAACAAAGGATTTAGTCTTATACTAGGAAAGCATAACTAACAAAATAAAGAAAATCTTAACATCTAAACGTTGAGATGAAGAAAATGTTGGCTGATAGGTCACTTTAATTTATTTCCCACAAACACTGACATGGGAGAGCAGGTGGAAAGAAGAGATTGCAGCTGCCAAGAGCTGTTGGCATAATATTGCTAAAGCAGGACAAGGTATTTTTATTTCGCTGGGTGAAAAAAAGTCCCCTTTCAAGACAAAGAGTGGTGCAGGTTCTCCAGAAAATTTGGGTCAGAAGATCTGCTGGAAAATCTAATTTAGGATGTTTTAGCACTCTTTGAGTTAACACTAAAAAAGAAAGAACACCATGCTAATTTTACATGCTACAGAAACGCATGGAACATTTTCATCTAAGTAGCCATACGTAGTAAATTATTTCTATTTTAACATAACTAAAAATGCTGCAACATGAGAATTCAACAACAAAAACTTCCATTACTTTTATATACTCTGTTTGGTAATAGCTGCTCTTCCCCGAAACAATTCTCCTAGGGTTCTTTATCTTGAAATAAGTTCACCTCTCCCCACGCCCCCATCCTCAAACAGGCCTTCTCTTGCTTTAGGATATAGATGGGCCCTCTGGGCCTGCTTTTCCTACTAGCTGTTCCTTTTGCATACACATAAGGAACACTTTTCATTTTACAATATTTAACCAGCATGCTTGAAGAGCTGTAAACATCATTTACATGTGCTTCCAAGAAACAGTAACCAACACCAACACCAACTTGCCAGGCATTCATTTCATTGCTTTCCTTTGCCATTTGGACTACATTGATTGATTACATTACCAGCTGAATTCTATGTAACACCATCTCATTCATATAGACTTATACCCAATGGCACTAAGCTTTAGAGATGTTAATAGGTATCTCCTTATGGCTAAGGGGAGAATTTGCCTACCTTTTTAGATAATGGTGTAATAACTTGAAGTCCATATTATCCTGTGTGTGAAATACAATATTTACAGATGCATATAGACACACACATACACATGCACACACAAATATACACATACACATACAGAGGCCTTTGTGTACCTGAGGTCACTGAGGCTTTTCGAGAGGCAGAAAGGATTATTTCAGGAACCTTAAAGCATGAACAGAAGCTCTGCTGAAGTTATGCAGCATAATAACTATCATAAATGGTTATTTTAAAAGGCTGAATGATACCAGTTCACTTAAAGCTGCTAAAATGAATCCCTCCACTCCCTTTTCCTTCTCATTCATAAAATGATGTCAAAGCAGGTATATTCAAAGTGCAAAATGCCACACAGAACCACTCCAGGAAGGAGGGTAAGTAAAACAGCATTTCTTGTTCTACATGAACAAGATCCAAGAATACATTTTTTTTCCCCAAAAACCAAGAGAATAAACACTTACAAAAACAGTTATGTGTCCCACAGTGAGTATGCACTCTATGTATTCCACCAAAAACAGCCAGAATCTACCCACAAACTATGGTGCACAGCTATCAAGTACACAGAAGTAGCTTACAGCACATCTTCAGATCATTCATAGAAGTCCAACAACAAAGAATCAAAACTGTATATATTCAGTGATAACACTATAGGAGGATGAAATTCAGCAGTGAGTGAAGAATTATTCACCATACTGAGAATATTAATATCCTTTTTAGCAAAAGCAAGCTTTTAGCCTTTGAGATGGTATATATAGACTGAACAGGCATAATTATTCTAAATGATGTAGAATAAGGAAACGTGCTAGGCTTTTTATTAGTTTTCATAAATGGTTGAATAAAGTAAGGTATTTCATTTGCTTGCAATTCAGTAGCTCTCTTAAAGAAAGAAATAAGGGAATGAAGGATGGTATATGCTTTCTGGACACGATTCTATGGTTTTAGGTCAAATATAAGAGTAAGCTCTATAATGTTTGCAAGAGTGGAGAAAAAGAGAAGTACAAATCATGACAATGAACACATAAGGATCACAGTGAAGCATGGTGATTAAATTTACTACCTCATTTTCCATTTCAAGTTAAAAAGTAACAGGTTGACCCTGTGTCCATTTTTAGGGGTAAATGGTGCTTTTAGTGAAATCTTCACACTTAACCATCCCAAAATATCCCCAAGCACAGACATTTGCAGAGACATTCTAGACACCATTTAATTTCAAGTTTGCAAGCCAGAACTACCACCACTTTCAAGGAAACCAAAAGAGAAGCAAAACATCCAAATGCAACATCTGAAACAGGATTGCATCTGAATGCAACATGCAAAGCAAGGCTCTTGAATGCTGTGCTTAACTGTTTTTTTTTATTTTAATTCCTGAACACAGTTATATAGCCCTCAGCATAAACATCCACACTGTTCCAACACCAAATGTTTAATTCTGAACAAGGGTAAAACTCACGCAGCAATAAAAGCTCAAAAGATATTTCATCACATCCATACAACTTCATCCCATGTGACTTTCTTTTTCTAATTACTGAGCTTCCATTCCAGAGCAATTTAGAAGGACAAAGGAGACTACTGGATTGTAGGAGCAGAGCCTGAAACTAACTAGTTAGCTAGTTAGTATTTATTTTTGATAGTCACTTCTGCTGCCATTATAGTGGGATGGGAAAGTTTTGTATCACAAAGCAGTGGGTCCTTCAAGGTAAAAGTAGTTATTTTAGCTATTTTAAAAAACAGAAAAGTAGTGTTACTTTTTAAATTGTTCCTATCAGAGGAACTAAATCATAGAAAGGGAGAAGATTGGAATTATAAAGGTAATTAATTGCTTTTAAAAAGCAACTTTCCAAATTTTGATTCAAGAGCATTAAAGACTCATGATATAGAACAGGAGTGGATAGACTTCAGGTTGGTGGAAACTAAAAGTTATCTTCACTCCTCTTCCCACAAGATTAATAGCTTTGCTATTAACACCTCTTTTTTAGAAGAATAATTCACTCCACAACTGAAGTACTGTGAATAAACCACTAGTAGTGTTCTTTTTCCAATTGGTATTGTAATATTCTAATAAATATTCAGGGAATCAAATTAACTACAAGAAGTTTCTGATCATGGTAACAGAGAGAACTCTTATTCAGATTACTCTTTTCAGCTCTAAACTCCTCTAACTGAGAGAATTCCATCAGGCATGTTGTATGCCTCCTGGTTTTACAGCCATACCACATCAAGTAGTAAATCATATCAAGTAGTAAATATTTTTCATTTTAATAGTACTAGATCTCAGGTGGGCTCAGCCTCAAGGGTGACTCATCATCAAAGACAGCTTTGAGGACTGAGCACTGCCAAGTTATGGTTCTGCTTAGGTTTAATTATCACATACTGCTACTCTTTTAAATAAAAGAGATGCTTTTTTTTAAATGGCTTTTTCCTATATGATTTTTCAAGATTTTCAATTAAACCTCAGCTATCTATAAATGATGAACTTCATTAGTTCTTTAGGGTATTTCATCAATAGGGTATTTATATGCAGCGTTAGTGGTAAATCCTTCCAATGGTTTAGTGTTGCTGCCCTCATTGATAACGTTTGGCAACAGACTGTGTAACACAATTCATATATTTAAGTTGATACAGGATGATCTGTTGTTTTTACAATCCAGAATCCAGCAATAAGGTTTTGATAAGAGAATGTCCATTCCTTTCAAATAATTAATCTGCTCGCCTGTCAAATCATAATGCCTGTGAGCCAGAGGACCAGAATTTTTTCCCTTCATCCTCAGTACTTTCACAAATGAAGCAGTCAAATACTGGGAAACTTAATAAGCTTTTTTTTTTTTTTTTAAATCAAGTCATATGCTGTTAAGCATTCTGAGGCAGCTCTGAACATATGGGGACATTTAACACAACTGACTCCTTCATTCAGTGAGGTTCCTTGCTGGAATTCCACTGTTGTCAACTCAAATGATCATTCCCAAGTTCCAGAAAATGGTTCTTACAATGGACATTTTCCTAATTCCGGACATTTTCCTAATTCTGAACCCACTTTCAAGCCTTCCAACCAACTCAGTTCATTAATGTGTTCTTTAAGCATGAAGGAACATGAGAAAAACTTCATTCTTTTGATTGACTACCCTCATTGTCATTATCTTTCTGATTAGATTCTTATCTTGGAAGGGGAAGTAGGAACTGTTTGGCCTTCTTCTGCAACAAAAGACCTGGCTATTTGAATAGCTAATGGTTAGTGGATATTTTGCCACCTCAAAATCATAAGTTCCAATGACAGTTAATGGGAGGGTTAGAACAGGGATACTTTTCTTTTTTGTTTCTGTAGCCATTAATAAGGAACTAACTACATTACAGGAATCTTGATCAAGAATGATCATGTTAAACTTTTTGTTGAACTTCCTCAATCATGGCACCAATCTGAGAATGAAATTCAATGGGGAGAGATGGAAAAACATTTTATTTATAATGAAGCAATAGTTCTCATCTGCAAACATGGTCTTGGGTTCAATAATTTCAATAGCAAAGTATCTTTTAATGATTCCCCACTCACTTTATCTAAATCCCTCTGAGAAGTCAAGTTGCATACTTAGACAACTGTCATGTGCAAGACATTCAAATAATGCTGCATTGGTATATATGTGGCCACTGTATCTAGCCGCCACAATAAAATTATATTGAATGGAAGTACATGAGGTAATCTAATGGGTAAGTTTGTTTTCAGTTCTGTATTAGAGAGCAGTGTTTCAGATTACATTCTAGTTTTTCAGTCATGTTGGAGGCTGCTTCAAGCATTCAGCATTGATGGCCACTCAGATAATGATTTCTGTAATCTTGTTACACTTATGCTTTCCTCTTTTTTAGGCTCCTTCTTAGTCTCAATATATATAATAATAAAATAATAATAAAATTTATTTCTATCCCGCCTCTCCCCATGGATCGAGGCGGTGAACAACAATAATACAGTAATTACATTAAAAACATTAAAAAACATACCCAATCCTCCCCACCCACCAACCCATCTAAAACCAACCCCCTAAAACACACAACAATTAACAATGAACAACAATCCACTGACTATTAAAAGAACAGCAAAACAGTTGGTGGAAGGTGGTGGAAGTACTAGTCTGGGAAGGCCTGTCGGAAGAGAGCAGTCTTGACTGCTTTTTTAAAGCAGTCAAGACTGGTAATATGCTGGGTGTCCTCCGGCAGGCCTTTCCATAACTTGGGAGCGATAGAAGAGAAGGTCCTCTGGGTAACTGCAGCCAACCTAGTTCTGACTGTCTGCAGTAAATTCCTCCCAGAGGACCTTAGTGTGCGGGGAGGATTATATGGGAGAAGGCGACCCTGCAGGTAGGCTGGCCCCAAGCCATAAAGGGCTTTAAAGGTAATAACCTACACCTTGTACTGTGCCCGGAAGCTCATAGGCAGCCAATGTAAAGACTTCAGAATTGGTGTTATGTGGTCAGTTTTACATATCATGATACTATTTCCCACACTGCTGAGGGGAAGTTGTTATGCCATTTTGTTGTTGTTACATGTCTTCAGGTTGATCCAACTTATGACAATCCTGGAGAATGATCGTAAATCTCACCCCTGTTATATTTGCCAGACTTAATAAAACTGTATTTTTCTTAATCCCATCCAGCCCTAAGATTCTGCATAACGTTCTTTAGAAAACATTACACCATGTACTATTGTCTCAGAGTAGCAACTAGAAATGTTTGCCAAAATTGCTGTTTTATTTATTTCCATGGCTTAAATCTTGTAGAGCCCTTGGGTGGTTAGTTAAATTGAAGAATTTCTCACCACTGGCACAATAGCTGGGGCTTCAGCACAGTGAATGTTTATTTTCGGTCTTTTTTTTTTAATTATTAACAGAAACAACTATATCCCTGATATTTGACTTCAAAACAGGTCACTCTGTTCTTGCTCACCGCTGTGCATTTGCTGGTTTGGCAGAAAAGAATATAACTCTATTCCTGATGGTAAGTTCTTTTACACTTTCCTGGATCTGAAGTCAACTTTTGAGTTAAGTCCAAGGGAACTGCTGTGCTCCAAAATCAAAAGAGAAACTATAAACAAACATAGATTAGATATAATCAGAATGCTGGACAAGTTAGATTTGGATAGCAAGGGCAAGCTTCAACATTTTTGCCATCAAAACTTTATTTTAATTTAATTATTGAATTTATATCCCACTTTTCCTTCCAGATAGTATCTAAAGTGGCTTGCAGAAACTTAAAACAAGGTTAAAGCAAAACAAGATTAAATTAAAATCCTATTTCTAAAAAGTTAAAATAGAATTAAATAGCAATATTTTTAAAATACCATCATTAAAACAGTTAGAAATACATTTGAAACATAAATGCTAATAAAATTAAAAAATGAAACACAGCATACTACTTCACACATTACTAGTATATAATTTGTTACACAGGCCCATATTTTAATCTCCTTTACTCTTAGTTCTTAATGACTTTGCTTCTAACTTGTATGTTGTCCAATAACGCTGGACAATACTCCTACACTGTCCTCTACAAGCACCTTTGTCCTGTGACTGTATGCTGACGATACTATATTACTCTTGTTGTTAACATAGGCCCACACTTCACATTATATGCTGTACTGGGGATGTGATATTGCACTAAAAAACACCTTGATTATTTATATTAAGCTCTTAGCAAAGGGGTGATCATTTTCTTGAACTGGGGGTCACACTGCTGAACCCTGAAACCACTGGTAGCAGCATGCACACACACACACACACACACACACACACACATGCCATGTAAATTTGGCAAGAAATAATAGCCTGGAAACACTTCTACTTCAAATGTGCATACAGAATGCACATTTTATTTGAAGACTGAGTGTTGCTCCTAGAAGCCTCTTAAGACCACTAATCAGCTTTAAAACAAAGAAGGAAGGAAGGAAGGAAGGAAGGAAAGAAAGAAAGAAAGAAAGAAAGAAAGAAAGAAAGAAAGAAAAGAAAAGAAAAGAAAAGAAAGGAGCCCTGGTGGCGCAGTGGTTAAATGCCAGTACTGCAAGCCACAAGGTTGTGAGTTCAATCCTGCCCGGCTCCAAAGTTGACTCAGCCTTCCATCCTTTCACAGGTCGGTAAAATGAGTACCCAGCTTGTTGGGGGCATGTATAGAAAAATGTATCAAAATACATGCTATTTGTAAGTTGTTCGCCGCCTCAATCTATATGGAGAGGTGGGATACAAATAAATAAATAATTAGAAGAGATATACGGAGCTTATACTTCGTTTTAAAGCCACAATACTTGTAAATTCAGCTGTAGTGGCAGCAAGGGACCTGGAGGGGCACAAAAATGGTCAGAGGATTGTGCATATTGTCCTAGCATTTACTAAAGGCCACAAAATGTAAAAATGAGTCATAAACAAGTCATATAAATACTTAAGTGATCAAAAATGCACACTTGTTTCTTGGTTGGAACAACAGGGGAAGCAAAGCTTGCTGACTATAGTTTGCTGATTTATCTTTCCTTTGCTCCTTTTCCTTTATTTTATGAATTCATTTATGCCTTTATTTATTTATTAATGGAGGATTCAAAGACAGTTTATAACATTTAAGAAGCAAATTAAATCCTCCATTCTTGCTCTTTGGTTTTTCAGCAACCAAAATTTTGGGAGGGGGGGATTTTTAGTTGTTATTACCTTTAGACAGTTGAAAAAGAGAAATGTCTGACACTTTATGGTAAACTTACCAGACATCTACTAGTAGATCCTGATCTACTTTCTTCCTAGCCATTATTTGGAAAATACAACTTGGAAAGGTGATAACAAAGGGTACAGAGTTTTCAAACTTTATATTTTTGAACTCCAAATCCCAGAATCCCCCATCCAGCATAGTCAGTGGGAAGCTTGAACAGCTTGTACCTAACGGAGGCAGGACAACAAACAAAACACCAAAGGGGGTTACATGGGCTGAAATGAGAGGCGTTATAGTAGAGCCTACATCAGAGATGGGAAAATCTCCAAGTCTCTCAATTTTGCTACACTTCTCAGAGTCCTACCTTAATTTTCCACTTGTTCTTCTTTCACCTGGGATTGTGGGGCTTTGTTTTGTGTTTTCTGCACAGTGTATTTGATATGCATTTTAAAATACATTGATAAATGTATGCATTTTTATATGCCCCTAATCAGCAATTTATGCTAAGTTCATTGTCATCCTTAGCTTGTAGGGATGCGTGTGTGCATGCACACACCTTCAGGTTGCCTGTTGACTTATGGCAACCCCATGCATTTCAAAGGATATTCTCAGGCAATGACTGTACGCAATCTGTATCATTTTCTAGGAAGGGTAAGGATTCAGAATAGCGTTTCTGTCCTCAGGTCCCTTTTTTCCCTGGCAGAGCTGTTTCCAGAGAACTGACTGTTCTCTTTCCCTTGCCAAAAATCAGAACAGTACTAGGAAAGGGAGAGTGCTATGAACAGAGCAACAGTTCCTGCTTCTTAGCTTTACCAGTATCCTATATTAAATAATTATGGAAGCATAATTATAAGACCAGATCCTTGAGCTATTTTTTTTGCATCAGCACTGCACAGTTTACAGTGACACACTGAATTATAATTAGAATCATTTCAAAATTTTATTTACTCATAAGTGTGCTTTATTCTTTCATTTTCCGATAGGGTATTTACATATCATTGTCAAGCTGACCTCTTGCATCTTCAAAATAGTCCTCCCCCCCACAACCATAACACAGAAAAACTGACTTTTGAGACAAAAGAATAGTAGCATAATATCCATGGATCGTCTTAGCTACTTTTTCATCATTTTTTAAAAAAAGATTTAAACTGAGCAGCTGAATATTGGATCAGTGTGAATCTAACAAGTACATTATGGCACATATTCATTATTATAAATCAATTTTCAGTTAAATGATCTTTTACTTTTTTTTTTTATTAAGATTTTAATCTAATTGCTAATCCCAACCAGAGGAGACACAGGGAATCTTGCTGAATTGTAACATTTATGTATAGTGAGCCCTCCACATTTGTGGGTTGCATTTTTGCAATTTGATTATTCACAGATTATTTGCTGTCACCTCTGTGGCGTCCCTATGCCATTTTTAATAGGGACTGCAAGTCTCACGAGACTGCGAAACTGTAAATGAGGCTTTTAAGTCCCTATTAAAAAATAGTGTGGGGCAGCAGTGGAGGTGGCTGTAAGTCCCACCAGCCACCCACTTCTGCCTTGTGAAGGAACTCTGATGCCTCAATGGAATCCATGATGGGTTGAATATGGTGATCATACTCTTTTGTGTGTTAAATATGGTTTGGGGAGGCTAGAGTTATTCACAGTTTCTTCACTTTCATAGGAGTTCTGTGCCCCTAACCCTAGCGAATGTGGAGAGATGACTGTATATCCCACTGATTCAGTGAGTTTACAGTAGTTTGGACTTGCAACTGATTTAGGACTAAATCTATACAGTATTAATTAAGAGCATGTATGCATGAATGTCCACATCATAGGTCTGACACTGTTCGAAAGCTAGAGCCTGAAACTTCACAAGATCCTGGAGATTCATTTCTTTGGGTTATTTGATTTTTGAAAGATACTGACAAATATTGATCAATTTAACGCTATCTGTAGGCTGCAAGGGATCTTCAGTCACTAGATGGCCAATGCCAAACCATCACTTATTCATACCAGTGGTTTATTCTCTAAGCAGTCAGTTTAACCAAAAGTTACTCACATAAGCAGCAGCAGCAAGAGCAGTTGAGACTGTAAAGCAGTAAGTTACAAGACAAGCAGCAGGCAGAGTGGGAATGGCTCCATCCAAAACAACTGAGACTCCATGGCATTACCTTTCGAGACATGAAAACACTGGAGTATGTGCATGGGCGAGACAGGGAGTTTAGGGTAGATGGGCAAAAGGAGAGTAAGATCACTTAAAGCAGGTGACAGGGAAAAGGCGCTGAGATGGGAAAGACTAAGGGACTTTTGAAGTATATGAAGCTGCATATTTCTACAAATATTTGCATATGGGAACTTAGGAAAATTTAGAATAGAATTCTTGGAGTGGGTGGGGCTACCACAAAAATCTCTCCGCTTAGCTATAAAAGTTTCTGAACTAGCTCTGCACAGTGCAGAATGACCCATATATGTGACTTGCAGAGGCCACAAAGAAAAACATATTTATAAAAAATAAAAAAATAAAAATCTAGTAAAAATCCAGCTTATAGCACTATGAAGTATGATAAGCGGGCCTCACTTTGCAGATGGCTTGGAACCAGTTGTTCCAAAGTAAACTGCTAGGTTACTAAATAAGGCAGGACACTATGATAAACTAACATCACTGATCATCTAACATCAGCTACACTGGCCTGTATCTTCTTCTTAGCCCATTTCAAAATGCTAGTTTTGAACTTCAAAGCCTTTCATGTGGTTTGAGACCATGGTTCCCCTCCACTCCTTCATGCACCTGTCAAAATATTAGGAGCATAAAAAGAACCCCATGGATTGGATCTACCATTTTGCAGCACCATACTTATTAACTTGCCTGTTATTTAATACCAACGCTCTAGAGTTCTTTTCTGAAAAATGGGGAAAATGCTTTTTAAAAAAGCCAGTGAAGCTTCAAAAGTTTGCATAATGTATTTTATGCTGAGAGATGTCCCAATAAAGGTATTTCTGTTTGTGGTTTTTGAGTTTTCCTTTATTTTCCTGGCTGGCCAACCCCTGAATATATACTTCTTCCTGGACTTCAAGATAACAAATTTAGCTGCAACAGGGGAATCCTAAATAAGAGAGAACCAAAGGACTGGGACTTAACCCCTCCAGGTTTTGTACCATCAACAAAGTAAAACTCTTTCATTGGACTACAATTTTGGACCACAATTTTTCAAGTTTTACCTATACAGAACCTAATTTTTTTTCCAGATGTAACAGCACAGAGACTTCTTGAGAAATTCAATGTTCCCTGCCTATGAAAGGAGCAGTTAGCTTCTCAGAGGACAGGGACATCTGGATCTCAAAAGAAGCTTTTTTCTGTTGCTAATGGAAGTTGAAATTTTATTACTTGTCTTCTATTGCTCTTTATCCTTAATTCTCACATGGCCTCTCCCTGCACTGAAACTCCTCAATACCACTTAACTGACAACATCTCAGAATGTAGGCCTGTGGCTCTAACATCATCACCATTTTTCTCCTGTATGATTTGTAACATCTCTATATGATGAAGAAACCAGTGAAGCTTCAAAAGCTTGCATAAGGTATTTTGTATTTTGGAATTGGCCCAATAAAGGTATTATTGGTTGTGGGCTTTGTTGCATTTTGCTGCATGGCCAACATAGCTACCCCTGAATATATTTTTTTAAAAGGTTACTTCAATCATGCCATAGGGCCCATATTAAAGAAGTTAATTAGGGCAGATTTTAAAATTGGTCACAAAACACAGGATTTTCAAGTGAACTACTGTATTTACTGGTAGAGAAAATAGTAAAGGAGCACTGGTGACCCATACATTAATGTTAGACCATCCAAAGTGTAGGAAAACAACTCTAGATTCTGAAAGGGAAGGGAATCTGAGAAGGGTCTCTGAAGCAAGTTTTAATGAAAGAGCGGACAACTGACTGTGAGCCAGTTTCACTTCCCGCAGCCCTCTCACAGGCCACTGGGTCTCTTTTGCTCACAATTTTGGGAAAGCTGCAATGAAACAGATGGGTTCATTGGGGAGGGGATCTGGAGGTATGTAAGATATTATGTTTTATAGGTAGAAATTATCCAAAATCACATCAATCATTTTTAAAAAACTGAGTTGGTGCAGGACTTTGGAAGACTGTTGGAAGCTTTGGGAGCCACAAAAACAAGAGTGGCCCAATACACTTCAGGTTTCAGTAGGTTTATTTTGGAATATCTGGTCCTTAATTACTGACACCTAGGGCTTTACAGACTACAATTTCCTTTATCTAGAAATAAATGTGAAGCTAAGACAAGCCCTGGAGAGATTGGCTATTATATTCAGAACCAACTGAAGCTGTTTAAACTTTCAAGAAGCAAAATAAATCAGATATTCAACATGCTTTTTCTGCTGCTTATGGCCAGCCCTGTATGCACCATAGGACCCTAAGTTAGAGGGCAGGAAAATCCTTTGGAGCAGATTTTTGAAGATGGGTAAAGCTGTAGTGGGAGGAGAAGAAGGTTCTGCTGGTGCTAGATATTCCAAGTACACTGTTACAGGCTGAGCTCTGATTTGGGTTATAGTTTGCAGCATTTAAGACCCAGAAGCTTGAATTGTGTGATTATAAAGCATAGAATATAAAATAAAAGTTCTGTGTATTGTGGAATATGTGTGTGTTACTAAGAGACTAAGCATTGCTTATTTCTGAGCATAAGCCAGTGTAACAAAAACAAAAGATATGCTAATGAGAAAACATAAACAGCTAATTGACTTATAATAAGCCCAAGAAAGATGCTACATTAAAGAGTTACCAGCTGATGCAAACAGATGGCTAATGTAATCTCATTTATGACATCCAAAACTAAGTGGCCACTGAGTGTTTCACCACTGAGCAAAAGGCCACTGCGATTGGAGGAGCATATAGCTTGCATAAGTGCAGGCTAGTAAACATCTTTAATTTGATAGGATAGGCTGAAGGAAGGTGGCAAAGGATATAAAACTGACCGAGATAAGAGACACAGGAGGCAGACCGAGAGTCAGTCTCTCGCGTATAAAGATAGTGGTCCACAACAGCTTTAATGCTGATAGTGATATTCCCAGCTGATAAAACATGCAGACAATGCAGGCAAGGTCTAGGTCAACCATTCTCAGTGGGGGCCATAGGGCTCCCACGGGGGCTCTGGCACATTTGAAGGGGGTCACAGACTGAAACAGTGGGAAGGAAAGCCCCAAGAATTTTGGGGGCCAGATAACTGAACCAATGGAATACCCAAGCAGCAACCTTAATCAGAGTCAAGAATTTCCCTCCCATTTATGATCTTTTTCCAACACAATGCTTGAATTTGGTGTGCCTGGTAAATCCATTGCTTAAGCATCTCCCACATGTCAGTTTAAGAGCTAAAATCCCCCAAAATTTGAGGCTTTTGTGATATATTTCATACCTCATAGCAACTACGTGGGGTCTCTCACACAGCTCCTCTTCAGAATCAGTTGTGAATCAGACTGCACTAGGTCAACATATTCAGTTGTGTGTTCTCACAGTCAATATCACCATACTTCATTCTCCAAATATTGGCATGTCTTGCTAGGCCTTTTTTTAAAACTAGTAAGTCAGAATGTTCATGTTTTCTTGGTCTGCAATAAAAAATGATTTTCTGTCTATCACTTCTGGAACTTGAGAAGAGTTCTTAAGGAGGCCATGGCCAAAAACAGTTGAGACTGATTGGTCTCAATTATGTTGAAGATGTATTTCCCATGCTGCTTGTAATGGATACTGCCAGGTATAGCAACACCAAGAGATGTTACTTTCCTTGGATGCCCGTGTGTTCCTCTACAAATGGTATGTAGGTTGGGATACCCCAAATTGTTTAAGATGTTAAGTTTCCCTATGTGTAAATTTAGAGATGCCTAGATAAAAAGGTTCAATTCCTTATGAACATATGATGCCTTACATGTAAGGTAATTAAAGTAATGGGCCCAGATGTTGAAAAGTGTGTGTGTCTCTCTCTAAGGGGAGTATATGTTACTTACTAAGGGGAGTATATGCAGTTACTTATAACTGCATATAATAAATAGCTTAAAAGACTAGTAGACAGCTGCTCATTCTCCCATGTTAATATCCTAAGATGCCAATACCTAAGAGTGTTTAAGCGGAGTGTTGATGTTAACTCTGCCTGTTTGGACTTTACTGTGATTCATGACTAGATATTGGTAACAGGGACCTCCAAACAGATACAGAGTAGCTGAAAAATAGTAAAGAACTCTCAGTCCTTCAGTCCAAAGAGACAGGGATGGGGAAACATGCCTGTTTCAACACCGTTGTATCCTGACCTGCATATCCACCTACAGAGATGAAAGCTGCTACCTCAATATACATGAGTGCCTGATATAACACCAGATCACATTGTGAATCTGGCCCTATCCAAGAAAGAGGAAATAACATTTCACTGGTCTCCTGAAAGATATACCAACAGGACCTCTGTCTTGTCTACATTCAATTTAATAGCTCTTTATCCAGTCCATGATCACCAGCAGGCAGCTCTTTTTGATTTTGCCACTTAATGAAAAATAAAAACATACAGTTACCAGCTACTGTGATGAATATGTACAAAGTATGCATGCAAAATCACAACCTATCCCCTGCACTTCTCTCAAAACAGTGCTCCAGTAAAGTGAATTGCTGAGTCGATATATATGTCGCCACTCTACTACTCCTGATTTTTCAGCTCCAGACACTTTTTTAGAAACTATTTTCAGGTTTTGTTGTCTGCATCATTTAAACCACCTTTTGTTCTACTGCTTTTAAGTAGGTAAATAGGTCCTCACCTAGACTTTTCTGACCTTTCCTATGTTCATGCATTCTTCATTGTCTTTTATTTCTGAAATTCTGGAACAACTTGCTTATCTTTTTTCCCCTTGTTTTTTGAATGACAACTGATTAGTCAATCTGTTTCCATTAGGCCTTTGTGATCGTCACTCTGCTAAATCTGCTTTAACTCTTATCACAACAGATTTATTAATGAGCTACTATTGATTCTTCTATTTTATTTTCTCCTTTATCTTATGTTAGTTTTCATATAGCTTTAAATAGGTTATTTTCATATTTATCCAGTCATTCATCTTCATCTTCTTTGTCCCCCTCCTCCCAATCTCTCTTTTGCTGTCCTTCCAGGGATCAGTGGTATGGCCCTTCCTTTTTTGTGTTCAGCTTTTCTATTTTCACTGCTATTCATTTAAGGTTATTATTTTTTTCCCCCACAGACACATTGTTATCTTTTTGTTGTAGACCCCTCCTCTTTGTCATCAAATTTCGTGTCATGATTTGATTCTGTTTCATCTTGATTTTCTTCTTACTCTTTTAATTTAAACTGTTTCTTGATATTCCTGTAGCAGGCCTACTTTTGTTTCACATATTGGTTCTACTATGCTGTATACTTTACTCAAGTATGTCAGATTGGGATTCTGTTTGATTTTCTTTTGATCTTTGTGATTCACTTCATTTTATTTCTGTATTGAAATATCTAAAGTATTTCACGACTTTTCTCTTACTACTACTAAATCTTTCAACACTCAGATCTTCTTTTATTTGGACTATTGCAATATACTTCTTATTGAACCTTCTTATTCAAACCTTTCACTGGATCTCCTTCCACACATTCCACTGCTTCTCTTATTCATTTTATTCCTTCCTTTGACCGTAATTCTGTTGCTTTGTCTCTAATGGTATCCTCTCCAGCATCCACCTCAACATTCAGCTTTCCGTTTCTACATGTGCCCATTTCTCTTAAAACTTATTTCTTCTTCTTCTTTTTTTTCACTCTCTGTGTAGATGAGCCTACACACCTTCAAGTCACCTATTAAATTATAGCGAACCCATGTCCTCAACCAGAACATAGAAATGTTATTGTAAAAGTTAGGCTGTTAGCTATACTTTTTAAAAAAGTAAGTTCATTGTTCCTTACTCATTAGCTGTTACCTGCAAGTGCCAAGTAATAATAACATATTAGTAATGCATTACTTTTAAACTGTTTTTGTATAAAGAAAACAATACAAAAAAATGCCCCAAGTCTCCTTGAATTAGTCAAAATGATTCCCAAATAACATTTAGAAACAATGTTCGTTACCCTTATACACACACACACACACACACACACAGGAGACCTAACAGTAGTAGTCATTACATTTAACAAAAATAGCAATCTTGTCCCCTAATTTATGCTTTCAAACTCTCATCTTAACCAAAGATCTCTTTGGTCTTTCACCAATCTACAACCTTTTTTTCCCCCATTAGTCTTCACATATGTTTACTTTTCCCATAGAGTTAAGAATACTGAAAACACGATCTTTTTGCACAGATACTTTCTCTTTAACCACTCTTCTATCTTCTCCTTCCATTTTTCCTTCAGTATCACTTTATATTGGATGCCTGCAGCCACAGTCTGTTTGGTTTGTTCTTGTGCAGCACTAAGATGATAGAATTCTGATTACTATCAGAATTCAAGATAGCATATAGCTATCATTAAGAAAACCTGACTTGGATCAAACACTAAATAAAACAAAGTGAAAATACAGATGAAAATCCTCAGAGCATACTAACCAAGTAGAATTATATCTACTCAACAAAAGGAGCGGGGGGAAAGAATCATTGCAATCTAGAAATTACCCCATGAAATACAGGGAAAAGGTTAGTTGAGAAACTCTATCTTTGCACAATTCCCACTTCTCCTAACTGTAAAAATGAGTATTACTTGCGTATGGTTGATTTCTAACAATATATAGTCTCCGGTAAAACCAGTAAGACGGTTAAAAAAACAAGTGAACCTCAAAACACTTTGTTGTGTATATACTCAGTAAAAGCGTGCAATTCAGCTTCTAAAAATTCTAGCCATGTGTTGAGAACTACAGGGACGGAACTGGGTTTTCATAAAGGTCAGTAAATTGAAGCTAGACCCTGTACATTTAACATACCCAGTACCTTCTCAGTCTGACAGATAACAAATTCTACAATTATTTTAATGTTCAAAAAGCAGAGATCTCAAAATGTGAAGTTGAACATGAACATATACAATCAATGTGCATTTAAGGGAGCCTTTTTACAGCTGAACTTTTTAAAATCCAGTTATTTTTTTCCACAGGCAAAGTTGAAAGAATGAAAAACACATGTACACTTAACATTTCCTGACATAAACCAGATTTGAACCATTGACCTTCAAATCTCCTTTGCAAAGGCCTAACAGGAGCAACTGTTGGTTACTTTCTAAACCAGCCACTGGCAAAGGACTTCACAAATTGCTGAGCCAATTAAGCAGCTATTTGTTCGTTTGCTGCACCAGAGGGGGCAACATGGTAGCTACTAAGATCTGGGACTACCATTTTAGAACTTTGGTTTCTATTTTATTGTGATCGCCTCTTGTTTCTGTATCAGCACCCCAACTTCAGAAACAACAGGAAACTGTTCATACTTCCTCATGTTTACAAGGTTACTCTATATGAAGAAAAAAAAAGGCAAAAAGCCACAAAAAGGGATGGGAAGAAGCAGTTTGTTCTTCTTTTATCACTCCTCAAGAGTACACAACAATCTATTATTGTGTGTCAGGTATTTAAGTATTCCCATTGTATAGTACGGTATAGCAGACTCTACACATGAGAAAACTGCTTATGTTTCTTAATATCTAAATGTTACAAAAAAAAAAATTCTCTTATTGAGAAGCTTTCATAAAGACCTCATAAAGAAAAGCTGGAAAACACACAAAAACTTTCCTGAGTGAAACTAATGACTCCTAGACCTGTATTTTGTTTAGCACAGTTCAGGATGCTTTAAGTTAAGATAACATAAAATAGCACTAGCTGACTAAAGCAATGCCGCCTCTTTCATCCTTGACAAGAAGATGTATGCACTGTCTTTACAGAGCTTTTCTGAAAGCCATTTTACATTTTTGCTGAATCCTGCATTCAGTGAGAGCAAATTTTTAGAAAGAGCTATGAGCTGCATATATGTGAGGAGAGGGAGAATCTTAACTGTTTGAAAAAAATTGATATTTCTTTGGGTGCTTTCACTAAATGACAGTATTTTGCCAAATAGCAACAAGTGTCTCTCTCTCTCTCTCTCTCTCTCTCTCTCTCTCTCTCTCACACACACACACACACACACTCCCATAAAACTAAAATTATGATGGTGCAATCTTCCAGTTCTCGCATCCATAGAATATACCTGATAAAATAGATGGACATAATAGAGTTGTACATGTTTCCCTTTCTTTTATTATTTGAAACATATTGTTTAAAACAAAAATTGCTATTGAAATAACTTGATTTGTTTAATAATTTCCATGCACAATTAAGCATACAAACGGAGTGCCATTAGATACTGACATGGCCACCAGCTTAGATTGTTTTAAAAAGGCAATTAGACAAATCCATGGAGGATAGATCTCTCAGTGGGTATTAGCTACGAGGAATATGGAACTACCATGAAATTATGCTACTTGCTCAGGAAGCCTATTTGGGGGCTGCCCAGAGGTTAAAGAAGCAAGATGTTGGAGTATACAAAGTTTTGGTTTGATTGAGCGGCAACCTTCTTATCCCCTTGCCCCTGCATATTACATTAGATATAGTACATATGGAAAATGTTATCTGAATAAAAGATAAGGTTGGACAGGATATTATTGATCGCTCACCTAGACTGCTGAAATTCTCACAGTAATTGGCCAGAATAATGAGCAGGCATATGTCTCTACTGGACCAGCCTCAGATGTTTTGCAAATGGGCCTACTGCCCAAATCTGAGTCAAAGTCACAGTGCCCTAGTTATTTTTGCAGCTAGGACAGAAAACTCCAGAAGCTCCTCTCCCTGTTCCTGTGGGTAAAAATGCAACAGTAATAAATCATATAGCTAACCCCTGTGTCAACAGTGTGATGCGGCAGCTAAAAAAGCCAATGCGATTCTGGGCTGCATCAATAGGAGTATAGTTTTGAGATCAAGGGAAGTAATAATATCACTCTACTATGCTTTGGTTAGACCTCACCTGGAATACTGTGTCCAGTTCTGGGCACCATAATTCAAGAACAAGAATATTGACAAACTGGAACATGTCCAAAGGAGGGCAACCAAAATGGTGAAGGGTCTGGAAACCATGCCCTATGAGGAGTGGCTTAGCTAGGTACATTTAGCCTGACAAAAATAAGGTTAAGAGGTGACACGATAGCCATGTTTAAATACTTGAAGAGATGTCACATTGAAGATGCAGTAAGCTTGTTTTCTGCTGTTCCAAAACTAGGACACAGACCAATGGATTCAAACTACAGCAAAAGAGCTTTTACCTAAACATTAGGAAGAATTTCCTGACAGTAAGAGCCATTTGACAGTGGAATATGTTGCCTTCGAGTGTGGTGAAGATGCCTTCTTTGGAGGTTTTGAAACAGAGGTTAGATGGCCATTTGCTAGGGGTGCTTTGAGTGCATGTTCCTGCATGGCAAAAGGTTGAACTTGATGGATGCTGCTCTTTCATTTGGCCCATATTACAAACTTCTGTAAGGGCAGCAAGTTTGTAATGCATTACTTGTAGCAGTAATGCAAAACAAAAAATAAGTTACTTGTAATTAATTCCTTTTTGCAATAACAAAGGCATAACTAAATTGTATTTGCTCCTTTTGTGATATAGCTAAACTACAGAAGAAGTAACAGGGGATGTTACCTCACTGCTCAGAAATTTTTTAACCACAAGGCCAGTAAACTGTAGCATTCTGTTTGTTAAGAAAAATAAAGGTAACTAAAAGAGGATTAATTTTGTTATATCTTTAAATAACAAAAAACAAGGAGTTATTTTTAAAATTTGCAGTTGTTACAGTAACTAACTTAAGGGGAATTTGGAAATGTTATTCTCCTAACTAAAAATAATTTTCCAAGCTCTGTGGAAAAGAAGTAAAGGGGGGAAAAAGACTAAATAAAGGTTTTCCTTCCAGCTGGAAAGATTAGGTTTTCCTAAACATGTTAGAAAGCTCACTAAGTTGCACCAAATGCAAAATATCTGGCACATTCTCTAACTTAAAATAAATACAGTCAGCCCTCCACATTCACTAGGGTTAGAGGCACAAGACTCCTGCAAAAGTGGATAAACCGCAGATATCAAAGTGGGTGAAGGGACTGAGACATGGTGGGTGGGGAGATCAGGCACATAGGTTCCAAACCAGGTCAGGAAAAGGAGAGGGAAAGGGGGCATAGTGTCCTGCATTTTGTCTCTTGCCCAACTTCTTCTTTGGGTGTATGCGGGGGATATCAGGAGGAGGTCTGTAGTGCTGAGAAAGCAGACTGCGATCTGTTCTTAGCTGGCCAGGCAGTGGCTGGTGGAGGAGGAGGAGTGCCAGAGGCAGGTTTTTAAAGGGCGGGAGCCACTGAGAGGTCAGGTTCCCCTAGAAAAGAAGGGCTTAAGGTTAGGACAGGAGTTGGAGAAGCTCACAAATAATCAAATCCGTGAAAGTGATACCTGCAAATGTGGAAGGCCAACTATACATGCATAGAAGAGGACTGCTTCCTCTGTGTACTGTAGAATTTTGTGGTAACATTTGCAATTATAAACAATTGGTTAAAACCAATATTATCATTAGGAACTTCATATTATTAAAGGCTTCTAAGCAAAAAGATTGAAATATGGCATTGTTTACCTGCCCCAAGTATTTTTGTAGCTTAAGATTTGTTGCTTCCTGTTTCTCACCCAGCAGCACCAACATCAGCTATTTCCTACATGACAGCATTATTTGACAGCATTAAAAGATTTGCCTTCCTTTTCTCTTCCCCATGACAGTAGTTACTATCCATATCCTGCTTTTAAAAAGATATAAGCACTCCCCCACACAGATGCATAACCATAAAGACAGGTATTATAAAACAGTCATGAAACACTGCAAGCATTTTTTTAACAGCAGTTGTTTTAAATAGCTAGTAACTTCACTCTCAGTTTAGTGCTATATTAGTCTAGATAAGAGATGATGCACAATAAGAAAGAACTTTGCTAATATTTCTGGGTGTGTAAGGTTCTTCTGATGTAAGTATGAGAGAAATGGTGCAGTTAGAAAAAGATTACACACAACACCATCATCTCTAGGACGTGTATGTATAAATGAAAGTTAAAGGAAGTCATTTAAAAGGAAACAGCAAAAATTAAGAATGTAATCAGTGTTACATTAGTTAAAAAGGGTGTGTGAAAGTGCAGCTCTTTAGGTGTTCTTGGACTGAAATGTCCATCTTTCCTCAGCATTGGCTATTGCTGGCAAGAGCTGATGTGAGTTACAGTTCAACATCATCCTAAGGGCTGCATTTTTCCCACCCCTGGTTTGGGAGTTACCATTAAAATTTTGACAGTATCTTGTTTTAAACAATGAAGAAATTTTAAGGATAGAAGTTTCCAGGTTTTGAGGCCCTGAAACACATCCCTGTTCTTTCTCAAAAAGGTAAAATCTGGTGTGTCTACCTCTGTCAATATCCTAAAGGCTTGATTAAAAGAGCTCCCATATTGACTTCAGTGGATTTATCTGAGAAAGGATTACACAAAAGCTGGCATGATTTCACTTTTGACTTCAGTATAAATGTTGCCTCTTCCTATATCATGGTAATGCCGATGTGTATCCTCTTGTGGATTTGTGACAGAGATTGAAGGGCTATAGATCTGATGACAGCAGTATCTAATAAAGGTTCATTTCTGGGATAAAATAAAGGTGAAGGTTTTGCCTGATCCCAACGTAGCAGGTTTACAGTATAATGTAATATTAACCAGAACTTCCATTCAGAAAGTCAACCTGATAACTCTTCCTACTTAGCAGAGGTTGTTGTGTTGTGGTGGCAAACCTTCAAGTTATTTCCAACTTACGGTGACTCTAAGGCAAACCTATCACAGGGTTTTCTTGCCAAATTTATTCAGAAGAGGTATGCCTTTGCCTTCATCTGAGGCTCAGAGAGTGTTACTTGCCCAAAGCCACCCAATGGATTTCCATGGCTGAGCCGGGATTTAAACTCTTCACTCCAGAGCCCTAGTACAACGCTCAAACCACTATACCATGCTGGTTCACATAGCAGAGGTACCCAGTCTTAAAACTGGAGCCAATATGATATTATGAAGTGGGGCAGTATGATTTTGATCAGAGTGTCCTTGGCTGAAATCTTGCTCAGTGAAGATTTCTTCATGAGTTTGGCAAATTACCTACTAGACTTAAATTGCTGCTGTTATGAACACAAGGCAAATCCATGTATATTTCTCTGAGGTCATTTCCGCACAAGACTGTTATAGCGCTATTATTCTACTTTCAACATCCTATGGAATCTTGGCGTTTGCAGTTTAGGGAAGGGCCTTTAGAATTCTCAACCAGAGAGCTCTTTGGCCTCAGTAAACTAGGATATTGCAAGTGGAATAATAGCATTATAACAGTCTAGTGTGGAAACAGCCTGAGTGACCTTCCCTAGAAGAAGGCTAGGAAAAATAGCAGACTCCTTCCGTACTATTTTGTATATTTATTTCCTGAATTTGCCTTTGTTCCGACCAGTCTCTTCTTCATTGTGGGATGTTAAGCAATTTTCAGGACAATATTAAAATAAAGTGTACTAAAAAAACTGATCAGACAATGCTAAATATAGAGCAAACATGTATAGAGAGCCCAGTTTCCCGCAAGCTATGAAAGCTTGTTTATTTTGCTCTGCTTGCTTGCAACACTATTGCAGAACAAAGCATTTCAGCTGCTCAGGTTTAGCTAAGTTTAAGTGCTCTGCAATTACTGGGTTCCAAACACATTCATGCAATTGCACTCGCTTGAGCTATAAACTCAGTATAAAAGTGTTTTACCACATAAAGTTTTTTTGTTGGCTTCCATCTAAGAAAAGAAACATTGATCATTCCAGTGTATGAAAATGTTTGCAGCTATTTTTGATACAGCTATAAGTATTACAGTAATTAAAATTGTTACAGTGCAGCTTACCACAAAGCACTCAGACCAAATATAATAATGACAGTGTTCTTTTCACACAGACTCTCAGTAAGGAACAAAATTGTTTAGACCTGTGCCACACCAGACGTTGCTATACTCAAACTTCCATCAGCCCAGGCAGTGATGGGATGTGATGGGACTAGTAGTTCATCAATGTCTAAAGGAATTTTCCACTCCTGGTTTACTCTTTAGAAGAAAATTCCTTAAACACAGATAGGCACAAATGCATGCACACACAAACACACATGGACACAGATACTTAGAGCTGTTTCAATAAGTAGTCTCCAGACCGATATTCACAATCTAATGATAGGCTACAAGGCTCTCTGTTCTTTCTTTGGCACCCCCACAACCAGTATAAGTTCGGATATGCCAGTTCTGACACAGTTTATCACTGCTTTGGCTTGGAATGATGGGTCTTATCATCACTTCCTTGGCAGTATACCACAGGCAGGGCATTTTCTTAGAAACGTGCTCTTTCCACACAAAGATTAATCCTTTTAGTGGGGAAGAGCTGGTGCATATTTATAAGCAAAATGTTCGAACAAAATAAATAAATAAATAAACAAAATACATCTAACACAATTCCATACCATAACCTAAAACCAGAGCTTGGAAAAGTTAGTTTGACGGACTGCAGCCCTGGTCAAGCATGATGGCCAAAAAAGTAAACAACTATAGTCCAAAAAGTTAACAGTTCCAAGCTTTTCCTAAAATCACTTATTCACTTAACCAAGAGGAAGCATTTAGACAATCGGGCTGTCTCCTCATTAATCAATCCGATTAGTTCCATCATACCAGATGAGACCTTCAGAACCAAACCAAAGAAAACTAAAAGCACCCCTTCCCTCTCCAAAAAATGAACAGGAATTTCTGGCAGAGCTCTGTCACTGTTTTCATGATGAAATTCAATCACAGCCTCTTTATGTAAAGGGAGAAACAAACAGGAACACCCAACAACACACCAATCTTTTTAAAATCATTTAGACGGGAGCCTTGTTACATTGACAAGATTGCAAAGAAAACAACTGTACAGGAAAATAAATCTCGATTTAGGTGATGCTCTCTGTGTTTGGGTGCATGTGCGTGTGTGTGCGCGTGTCTGTTAGCATGTGTGTTTAATCCTCCAGTTTCATGGAACGTGCAAAACAACAGGGTCTAGAGGCTACAGTGCTGCCGTTCAGACATGTTTGTCATCAGATTTCAGCCTGACATGAAAGCCATCCCCATCCCCCTCCTGCAGAAGCGAGATGGACCAGTCAAACACCCCTCCCCCTACTTCGACAACCATGTACATTTTGAGAAAATATGGCAGCTTTCAGTAACCTCAAAGGTATCCAAAGCAGGAAACATTTCTTTTTCTGCCTCCTTGCCTGAACAACCCCCCTCTCTCTCACACACACTAACACACACACTTGAAAGAATTGCAATTATTTGGGCTGGCTTTCTCTCTCTCCCTTCCCCACCCCATCCCCCTTTGAACTGTCTTACTGAGTTCTACACTTTGAGCCTTATTAAAAGGAAAGCTGTGGATTCTCCTGTCTCTTTCAAGCAACTAACTACCTGAGTGCTAGTCATTCGAGGCAAACGTTAATTAAGGTAAGCGCTTAAGACCCACACTTCTTGCATCCTGTGTTATGAATTCAATTACAAGCCATTGCAGCCCAAATTTGTTATAAACGTCAAAATAAGATTTCTGATCTCTGAATCATTCTCTGATTCACCTTCAACCCTTAGCCATGACTCATGGAAAAAGGGAAGTCATGTGATCCAAGGCACTGAAAGGGGAAAGAACTGTTTTCTTTCCTTTCTAGGGTAGTTTCTTTTTTTTTTTTTCTTTTTTTTAAGAAACACCCTTCAAGCAAAAGAAACAAAGGCATGGTATTAGCGGCACAGGGCTATTCATGGGCGGGGCCTGCATGCCAAACAGCTAGAGTGGGACTGAGAGTTAATCTTAACAGGAGGCCCTGCTTTAACCTTCTGAATGCACCCAATTTTTTTTTTTTTTTTAAGTCTGAAACTGCATCATCCCCAGGCACTGGAAGAGCAATTATTCAGACATTTTATCTAAAGCTAGAGCTAGAATCAAAAGACTCTGGTTGGGACGTCAATTCATCATTTCCAAACAGAACAGCCTCTTTGCTTTTGAGAGTGGGCTCAACTTGTGCTGCCATTTTTTTAAAAAAAACAACACAAAACAAAACTTTAAAACAGAGACACACACATATACCCTCTCTTCCCCCTCCCAATCCTATATATGCTTCAAAGGCTTCTTGAATAAATAGGAGTATCCAATAACCAGATAACCAGACAGATGTGTGGTCAAAAGGTTTTGCTCCAAGGCTGTGTTTGGGATGCAGAGATAAGGACAAAACATTAGTCGGTCTGTTTTAAGCTGGGTTCAGTTTGAACTATTTGTGGCTTTAATGTTGTAACTTGTAAACAAAGATTGCTACCTGAACCTAAATTGTCAGGGCAAACAAGAAGAAGAGCAGGGGCAGATACTAGATTATGAGTTCTTTCTCCTTTTCTTCAGTTTGGTTCTCTCAAAGTCATCCAATCCAAAGCCATCCTTTCATTATGAAACAGTAGACATGATCTAACCAAGCTCGATCATATTCCATTCTACTGATTCCTCAGTAGAGTTAAAAATGCCCATTGAAATCAAAGGAACCTTTAAAAGAATTTAGGCCTTGCTAATTTTGTCTGCTAATATTAAACCCACAACAGGTTTCACATCAAAAAGCTTAGGATTGTCCAATACCATCATTTATATTTTACACAGAACTTTAATTTTTGTAAAACTCTTTACCATATTCACTACTTGTATTTGAAACTGCCCAATGGAGGTGTACATTGTGCTTTACCCTCCTTGTGTTATACAGACTCCCAGTCACTCCATAAAGTTCAGTGGCTCAGTAAATCACTATTCCTATTTCATATATGGGAAACCAAGTCCAAAACAAACACACCCATGTCAGAAATAGGCCTTTCACCTAGATCTCCAAGATCCTGTCCTAAGTTTCAGTTTACTATTTACTAGGCTGTATAGGAAGTGATGTCTTAATAACATAATAAAAAATATTGAAGGACCATCTCTTCCCATATGACCCTACTGAAGCTCTAAGATCTGTAGGGGAGGCTCTTCTCTCTGTCCCATAGCCTTCACCAGCATTGCTGGAAGGAACAGGGGAGGCCTTTTCTGTGGCTGCCCCACACTTTCAAACTCCATGCCTATGGAAGATAGGATGGCTTCTTTGTTTTCTTTTTGAAGAAAGGTTAAGACCTTTCTCTTCAAGCAAGCTTCTGGAAACTGATCTTAACAAAAATGACTTTTATGGTGTTGCGCTGTTTTGAATATGTTTTAAAGTAAATTTTTAATTGGTTTAAATTCTGTTGTCATTTAATACTGTTTTGATCTTGATTTTGTACATTTTCAACTATTCTGTCTTTTTGTACACTGCTTTGAGTCTCTGCCCGGGAGAAAGGCAGAATATAAATAAAATGATGGATAGAGGCCAAGGGCAACACCCCCTCCCTGCAACAAATCTTGCAAAGACAAACAAACAAAAATGATAGATTTGCCTTAGGGTCACCTAAATGAAAAATGACTTGAAGGCACACAACAACAACAACAACAACAACAACAACAGGACGAATAAAGGAAAATGACTACTGTATATTCCAAAATATACAGGACTGAAGTACAGCTGCCATTTAAAAACAACCCTTTCATTTAGATAAATTTCCAGTTGTATTAACAGCAAGATATGTAAAGTTGTTTTACCTCACAATTAGTTTGTTTATAAATAAATATGTTTATATAAGAATGGAAGTCACATGAACTAACAAGTAAAAAATAGAATTCTGAATCTTTTTACATCCATCACAAGAACAGTTCTAAGAACTAACAGAGGAATAGGTTATGAATGCCCAGAGAAAGAGTTTGTAAATATCCAAGAAGTTAACTCTCAAGTTCTCTGGTTTGACCAAGAGATTCAGCACATTGAGCCAAAAGTGCTTCACCATCAAGAAATCTTGAGCAGAGTTGGGGAGGAAACAGGCTGGATGCATGAAGATTCGATTTTCAACTCAGCATTTAGAAAGCCTGTATCCTTGCTATGGTAACCACTGCAGTTCAGTCGCATGTCTTCAACAACA
Organism: Ctenosaura bakeri; assembly: GCA_948474755.1. Taxonomy (NCBI): domain Eukaryota; kingdom Metazoa; phylum Chordata; class Lepidosauria; order Squamata; family Iguanidae; genus Ctenosaura; species Ctenosaura bakeri. The sequence goes on along the minus strand of CAOLHI010002613.1, from coordinate 168,420 downwards.
GTTTAATTTAACTTTTGGTTTACAACAAATGCTTAAAGTTTTTTAAATAGTCTTTCCAGTTTTTTTAAACTGGCATTACAGTTAGCTTTTTGCATATAGTAGCCCTGATTCAGCAGACACCCAGGTAGTGTAAGCATCTTGGCAATGAGAGTATGTCTTGGCAAGAGGGGTGGGGAAACAGACTGAGTGAGAAATCCAGTGCTGATTTTGTACAAATGCAGGAGGGGGGAGCAGAATTATTCAACCAACAAAGATGTATTTTTAAATCCAGTTAGGAGTCTCATAATGGCAGGATAGCTTTACTGGTTTGCCAGAATGCTTTAATAAAGCTACATTTGACTCAAAAACAAATAACGGTCACCAGTGCAACAAAATAATGCGAGAGAGCTGGTGCTGCACAGGCATTAGAATTATTGGACTGGGAGTCATGAAATTATTGGCTTTTTATGTGAGGAAGACAAATACATGCTTCCTCGAGTTCACTGAAGGAAAGGCAGGATATAAATTTGACTAGTAATAATTATCAAATGAAGATAAAATCAAGCTTTAACTATTTCCTGTTTTAGCATTTTTGTAAGCCACCCTGGATCTTATGTTAGAAGAAAAGACAAGATGTTAAATAAATAAATACTTTTTTTCTTTTTTAAAAAAATAAATGGCTGCTCATAGAACTGTTACAGTTCTTCAGTTATATGAATAACTATACCAAGAAGGGTAGTTCAGACATACAGCAAATGGTTTGTTACTTGCAAAAATGGTCCTAATGGCTTCCTTGCAAAGCCTCTTAATACCACAATACCTTCTTCCACCTGTCCCCTTTTCATCACCAAGAAAACTTGTTTCTTGTGCCTGGACGGAAAACCACACCTAGAACACCCAATTTCCAACCCTGCCTAGTAAAGTAGAAGGCAGTAAGAAAAGAAGAAGCACTCAGTACAGGAGGATTGACTCAATAAAGGAAGCTGTGGTCTTGTGTTTGGGAGACCTGAGCAGGGCTGTTGATGACAGGAACTACTGGAAGTCTGTCATTCATACAGTTCATATGTTGAAGCTGACTTGACAGGAAGTAACAAAAAAACTTTAACCTAAAGTACTGCAGTATATTCCACCTAGAATCTAAATCTGCTCACCAAGCATGAGGTTAGAGGGGGGGGAAACTAATCAATGTCAAGGCACAAATTACAAATTAATACTAATCTCCTCCAGGCACTCCTTTTCTAACTGCTTCCTTTCAAAAAAAAAAAAAACTTGGTCATTTCGGAGTTACTGCAACAAATAAAGGTTTTGAGGAGTCCTTCGGAATACTTTAACGACTGTAAATTCCCAAAAATTCCAAAACAGTTCACATTAAAACAGATACAGTAACACCAGCATCTACGATAATAAAAAGGTTAAAATAATAAAATCCACCAAAAAGAATTCATTACAAACCAGGAATAATGGATAGTGTTAAGAATCAGAAAAATGAACTGGAAAACATCTGGGTACACAGACAGGTCTTCAGCTGATGGCAAAAACATCCAACACTGCAACCTGCCTGATTTCACTGGGAATGCTTTTTCACATGGTGGTAACTCCAACAGAGAAGGTTCTCCTTTGCATCATTTAAATGAATCTCACTAGGTGGTTTGTACAGGAGAAGTCAGCCCTTCAGATAGCCACTGTCTATGTGCAACCAGTGGAGATCTTTCACCAGAGAAACTCTTGTGTTCACAGTAGGAGACCCCACTAAGCAACTGCACCACTTGCATCATTCAAACCAAGTCCATTGGTATCTCAACTTCACGTGCATTGCAATCTTGAGATTACCACTGTAGCTCCCATCCAAGATTAACTTGGCAGTAGGCATGCTTTGCTCCTGAGGTCTCTTGGCCTTCTGACTGACAGAGATGAATCCAAGAACACCCCCAGGCTACTTTGCTTACAATCCCATCCAGGATACATGTCATCCAGTTACTGGACCTGGGAACTATCTACCTACAGGGCCTTCCACTTTACAGGATTCTGTGTCAGTTGATTAGCTCCCTCATCCCGCCCACCACTGTTCCAGTCATTAGCTTGTGCATTGCACCACCTGACTCAAAGGAAGAGAGCTGTCATCTGCAGACCGATGGCACTTAACCCCAAACTCCTCCACCCCAGCTACTTCATATAGATGTTTAAAAGCACTGGAGACAAGATGGTACTACAGCCTAGTTGACAAGGGGCAAAAACACAATCCCCCAATTCTTTCCTCTGGAATCTATCCTGGAAGCAGGAATGCCCTCTATGCCAACCTTACAGAGACAGTCCAAGAGGAAGATAACATAATGCAAAAGCTGTTGAGTCCTTCTTTCTTGTCCATTTCCAGTTAGGATGATGACCAGCATTGATTCCATATAGGGAAAGTCTCAAGTACTTTACTATCCCATAGAAACCAATGGGAATGAATACTGCTTTAACTTTAACTGAACTGAAGCTTTATTTTTCATCCAGTGGAGAATTTTTCCAAAAGTTATAGAAGTTTGGAGTATTTAATTGCATGGTAGCAAGGATCTTATTCAGCACCTGTGCAGGCCTACAGAAGAAAAACAAAAACTGATTTCTCAGTTGCCCATTTTGTCCATCTAAGTAGCTAATACTATAGTGGAAGAGCCATGCAGACTGTATACCGAAGGATGTGGATTATGCTCTTAAGCTATGCAAATGCTTTATTTTGTCACAAACAAGCATGTTCTGGAAAAAATTGTTTTGTCAACCTACTAGAAGAAAAACCCGTAAAAGAAACACTGTTACATTGTAGGGACATTTATTTACTTTCTTATGGAAATTGCATCACTTTATATCATTCCATGCTGATTAGAGTGATAATGAAAGGAGACTGATAAATAAAACTTATCTGGACATAAGAACTGGTTTGCCCAATTATTTTATATACTTTGATCAGAATCTAAAGTTTACCAAGGGCTCAGTTATGGTTACCTGGTACTACAGCGCACCCTCCATATACAGGGGGTACTATTCCAGGAACCCCCACGAATGGCAAAACTGGTGCATATTTGAATCCAATTATATTCAATGGTGGTGATATGCATGCAGAAACATCAGCGCGTAAAGGATCTGAAACGATATTATGCCAACACTATAAAAGTGTACTGTTTGGCATTTCAAACAAAATACTCAGTTTAGGTTCAAACATTCACAAATTCTATTCACTACATCTCAGAAAAAAGCATGGTAAAAAACAATCTGCTGATAGAACTATTATGACTAAAACAAACATTAAATTATGAGTACCTACGTACCAGGGACAACATTTGACTCTCTGATTGTGGGCTATTCTGTAGTTCTTAAAAAGCAAAGGAGGGGAATATAATACTGTCAATATTTCGAATGATCATTCAAGTTTACCATTTAAAATAGTGTATAAATAACTGTAGCATAACAAAATTCACTTTATTTTTAAAAAATGTATAGAGTATAACGTTGCACTGTTATCCTTCCCATAAAAGAAAGCACTTCCTAACAATGGACACCACCAAATCAACCAAAATACTGAGCAGTACATTGTTATTCATGGAATTTACTTTGGATTTACTTCTGAACTAGAGATGGTAAATCTCTGCAATTTTCATTCTCTTCTCACAGGTAAGAGTAAATAATATTGACATTTTTTTCTTCTCACTGTCAGAAAGTCCTTTAAAAGTATGCACTTCTTGAAGACTTTTTATAGTTCAGAACTTATTCAGAAAAAAAGCAGATGAAAACACTGTTTTCTACACTGAAACAGCATTTCTGCACAGAAATGTCCTTTTTAGTGCAGAAAATAATGTTTTTTCTGCAAAAAACATGCATTTTTCACACGCAAAAACCCCAGATTGTAAAGATTCTCATCCTTCCAGTATTCTTAACAGTTTTCCAACATCCAGGAAATCCATTTTCATCACTCATTTGAACATTTTTGAATATTCTTTCTACTCCTATTCCCAAGAGAGGGATTTACTTCTCAATAAGTATATATAGATATAAGCTGCCTATCTGTAATTGTCATCAAGTTGTTTCTGATTTATGGCGACCTTAAAGCAAATCTATTGGAGGGCTTTCTGGGGATGAGTGTGTGTGACACGGCAAAAGTCACTCACTGGATTTCCATGGCTGAGCAAGGAATCGAATCCTGGTCTCCTTACAGTTCAATGCTCAAACCACTACACCATGCTGTCTCTCCCATCTTGTAATAGCAACAGATAATTACTATGAACCACCATTGAACTTACTTGCAGGTAAGTATGCACAGAGTGTGAATATTTGTTGGCTTCCTGGGTGATAAGAATCATCACCATCACCATCACCTCCTCCTTATACCTTTTCCAGAACTGAGAATCAAGGCAGCTTTACAAATTAAAACAACGCAATTCAGCATACACAAAAAATCAAAATTAACTTGAAATTCAGCTATTGAAAGCATTAAAAACAATATAGAACATACAAATAATAATAATATAAATCAAATTAAAAACTATACAATTAAAAAGGAACAATTATAAACACTATAGCACCCTATTAAAAGTCTTTTCTTTGAGAAGATCCAGTTCTCAAAAACCTGTTGGAATAAAATATATCTTTGGCTGCTTGATAGGATAGTCAGAAGGGGGCTGTTCTAACTTTCCTACGAAGGGGGTTCCAGTGCTTAGGACAGGGTGGGCAAAACGCAGCCTGCGGGCCACATGCATTCCCCAGGGCTCTTTCTGTGACCCCCATGGGTTACTTTTTGCCTTAAATGTTCCCTGAGACATGGGGGCATTGGGGCCACATTTTTTGCCATTTTAGGCCCAGGAGATTCCTTTTTTGAAACAAGAAGTAAACAGGAAGTAGATCGCTTCCTCTTGTGTAAAAAACAAAACAAAAAAAAGGCCTCTCCTGGATCTAAAATGGCCTAGGGTTAATGCTGCTCCCTAGATCCTCACCCTTGCCTGCCCCTGGCCTAAGGGCAGCCATTGAGAAGATTCCTCCTTCTTAAGCAAATATTCTGTTTCCCCTCTGAAAGGTCAGGTACCAAGAAGCAAGTGACAACTTTTCATCTTTATGTTTTAAGGGCAAATGTAACAGATAATGGTACCTATTACCAATAATGTGTTCAGTGGAATTTCCTTGTAAAATGACACTTCAAATTTCGCACGATCATCAGTTGTTGAAGAATCCTATATACCTGCATAAATTTAAGATATATATAAAATATTGTAGGGATGGTTCTAGGAAATTCATTAAGAAACCATTAGACTGATTCACAAAATAGAGTCTGCCATTCTATATAAATTCTTCAGGAACATAAGGAGAAACTGATTCACAGCAGCTAACATGAGAGAGAAACAAAGGAAACCAACAAAGAAATCTCCCTAGTACCTTACTGTACTGAGGCACCAAAAGTCCTGCTATTACTGGCCATTTGTCAAGTTTTTAACAACAAGGTTTGAACAGTGTGGCAAAAAGATTTGATGTACATGACCTTCCTATCCCAGTTAGTTCTATTGTTTTGCAATATCTTGAATTACATTCAGAGGTAGCTGTGATGCCCATGCACCAAAATACAACAAAACCCAAATCCACAAAAGAATGATACTCTTATTGGCCAACCAAAATATATAAAATACATTGTGCAGGCTTTCAAAGGTTCCCTAGTTTCTTCACCAAGCAAAGATGTTAAAAATCATGCAAGAGAATAAAGGAGAAAATATTAGAGTCACGGGCCTACATTTTGTCTCAGATGTTACTCTGTTGTCAATTAAGATCTTATTGAGGGATCTCAAGGCAGGCAAGGCCACTCCCCTTCTTGGCCATGTGGTCACCAAGGACAAAGGGCAAGCAAAAGATATATTTACTTTGAACCCACATGAGTGAGCAAACAGCAAACAGTATATTATAAAAGAAAAATGCCACTATCATTACAGTGAGTAAAAATACTATACCACTTTATGTTAGGTTAAGAACACTCATGGGAGTCCCACTTTTTAAAATGCATTAATATCCTTCCTTCCAAATCAGAATCACACATACCATATGCACTACCCTGTTGAATTTTTATTTGGTAACAACTGATTTGTATGCATCACGCAGATCAGTGTTTTCTAAAAAATGAAATCCTGTTTGACAAAACTTAAATTCTCTTGGTCCTTTACATAATGATTCAACACTGGTTTCAGAAGTATTTTTATTTATTATTTACCTAATTGGTATTCTACTTTTCTTCTAACATGCAATCCAATGTGGTTTACAAGAAGGTTAAAAGAAAACATTAACTAAATTCCTGATGATAAAAAGTTAAAAATTAAATTAATTACTATGTTAGAACACTAATTAAATCCCACATAACAATGTGGTCATGATGGTGAAATGTAATAGGGAAGGGAATAGATGGAACAGACTGGGGGAGGGAGTGGCGAGTTTTTCTGAGAAATGTGTGGACTGAACGTTAAATGAAGTGGAATAGACTAAAGCTAGAAATTTCTTGGAAACTGATGACTGTGCAATCTTCCATTTGGAGAAAGAGTTCCTTCTTTTAGAAGAATTTATATAGAGCTGTTTTGACTTTTGTTGTGCTGTGAAGAGTCAAATATATGGCTTGGCATTTGGGCATCAGCTCTAGACTCTGCTTGATATTCAGTTTCTTGGGCAAGTTACCTGCTTTTGAGCCTCGTCAGTCAGCCTTCCTCGTTTTCTTTTACTTAAAACAGGCATTCTGTTATTTTGTGTGTGGGGGTGTGTGTGTGTGTGAAAGAGAAAGAGAGAGAAAGAGAAAGTGTATGGTATTTTTTAGAACTCAAAATGCAACACTTGTCTTGTACTCTGTCATCCTTTGCAGGTAGCACTTCCATGGCAGCCATCTTGTAAGCGACCCTTTCCTGGAGCCATTTTGGGGGAATGACCACTACCATTTCTCACAATTTCCAAACTGGTCCACTAGCTTTGAAACACTGGGGACTTCTGCGCTAACAAAAGAATTCTGTGAACTTTCAAATAAATCCACAGCTTACTGGGGCAAAACAGACTTGTGAATTAAACACACACAAAAATGAAATGCACCAGAAACAAATCCATCCATCAAAAGACAGAGCACATTCTTTGTGTGCAAAAGGTCCTAGGTTTGATCCATGATAGGAAAGATCCCTGTCTAAAACCTTGTTAAGTTTCACCAATGCTGCTTGAAGGCTTAGTGCACAATGATCAAACCATAAACAAGGTACTGCACATTATCCAGACCTGCCATTCAAAAGTTGCAAGCATCAGTGATGAAACTGACAGTTTTCCATCACACTCTAGTTTTAAACTTCTTGTCCGTTTCATATCTCCAGTGAAAAGAGTTTCTCTGAGAGACAACTACAGTATTAAGAAACGTTATTAGTTTCACCACTATTTTTTAAAGTCTGTCTTTCTACACAGTGTTAAGTCTGAACAAGGCACTGCAGAATCCATCTAAATTAACACATACACATATACAAATTCCACTACAGGGAATTTGGGGGGATTTATTTATTTATTTGGTAGGAGCAGGTATGGTGGGGGTAGGTGGTCTTCTAAGATTTTCAAAGGGCTAACACAACTTCCTACTATTCAACAATTGCTTGCCTTGTTCTGACATGTGTACATCTAACCAAATCTGGGTACTCAGGGTCATTAGGTTAGGCTTGTGTGTCCCTCATGTCCCTATCTTGACTTTTAGTCATATACAAGTTCAAGCAAACATCAGAACAGATCCAGCACTACACATAGAAATTTGGTGAACTGTAGTTTATGAACACTCAAGCCAAAGCTAAACCATATTTCAAATTCTGAACAGGTATTTTGTTGATATACTGTTATTAGTGTGTCTAGTTGCAGGCTTATTTTTAAGAAGCAAATAGCATAGAAAAGTTCCCACCACTAAAAGATCTGATTTTTTTAAGGCTGGGGGACTTGATGACACTTTAAAGTCCCATTGATTTTTAAGTCTGGGGATCCTGACAACACTTTAAAGCCCCATTGATTTCTACTGGATAATTGCAAAGCCTCACTGATTTGATTTCTGTGAGAGATCAATGGTACTTGAAAGTGCCAAAAGTTGACTGAATCATGTCCTTGTTTTGTTTTAGAACTACTTCTTCCATTGGAAGATGGATAGGGAGCATTTCTATGGAATCTAATTTATCAACCTGCTTGGCACATAAGAAATCTAATGATATACATCATCTAAGGACTTAGGAAAGAAAGAGAAAACACTCAACAGAACCCAAAGAAAGAAAATGGCTTAGAACCTAACTCCTTCTTACAATGCATGAATGAAACAGAGATCACATTCAAGGGAACAAAGCTTTTCCATCACCCCTTCCCTCTGCAGCACCCCCCTCCATTTGCTCCTTTGGGCCAGGGGATCATTTGAAATTTGAGGTGGGGATGGTGATGAAAGTTGTTGGCAGAAATCCCTCTTCCTTTGCGTGACTGGAAATTAACATAGGCTTGAAATCAATATTTTAAAAACTGCAGTACAGATTATGCCTGGATCCAGAAATCAAACATTTCAATTTCCATTAACAAGTTCATGCAAACCTACCTATAAAAATGTTCCCAGCACAAAACTGGAATAAATATTTCCTTAGTCATCATCATCTATAAATTGAAAAGCATTGAGTTAGATCCAGATGTGTGTTTGTGGTAGAAATTTTATCAGTAGTATTGTGTCACAAACTGTTGTGCAAGAGCCAACACAAGACTTTGTGTGATGTTGAGCAAGACCTTGCGCAGGCCATTGCATAATGTCATGAAAACAGGTGAAAACATACTTCTAGCTTGCTGTTCTTTTTCCTAAATGGTATGCTAAGTGAGTAGAATTCCCTTCTGCCTGTGAAAGAGGACCTTGGGTTGGGAAAAGGAAATTCTAGATCTAAATTCTCAGAAAGAAACCAAATACATTGTCTTCTCTCTCCATTTAGTTGGTGGTTATTATTGTTGTTGTGAGCTTTCAAGTCATTGCTGCCACATGTGACCCTAAGATGAACTTATCAAAGGGTCTTCTTGGCAGGATTTGCTCACAGAGGGTTTGTCATTGCCTTCCACTTAGGCTAAGAGTGAATGTCACTTTGCCCAAGGTCATCCAGGGGATTTCCACAGCTGAATGAGGATCTTAACCCTGGTCTACCAGAATCCTAGTCCATTATGCCATGCTGGCTCTCATCCAAATTGTTGTATTCATGTATTGGGGGGAAAAACACAACTTCTCTAGAGAAAGTATGGGCAGAGTGCAGCCCTGGGGCTCCATGCAGATCCCAATACCGTTCTTGTACCCCTCTGCTCCCTGGCTTCCCCAGAGCACCCTTTTTATGGCGAAAAAAGATAAACTGACTCTCTCAGTGACCTTTTAAATAGGTCATAGGCCCCTGACACTGGGGCATCTTTGGCAGTCAATGTGGCCCCTGGAAAACTTGGACAGAAATTTGAGCCGCAGAGTTATCAAAGTTGTCCACTCCTATACTGGGAAGGGAATGAAGACTGACCTCGATCTCTTGCTCCTTACATCAATCTTCATCACCCTATTGCCCTGCAGATTTGTTGGACTACAACCTGCATAACCCCCAACTAGCATGGCTGAAAGATAGTTCAAATCTCTTCTTTCTCCAAGAATCCCTGAGGTTACTAAAGATAACAAAAGGTCAGCACAAAGGTTAAGTTCTGGCCTGCTCCTCCTATCTTTGTCCTATGGCCCACAGATATGTGAAGACACATTTCAAACCAGGGTGATTATGAGAGAAATATGGGCAGAGTGCCCCCTTGATTTTTCACTATATAGACAAAACAAGCTTACAATGCAATCCTAAGAAACTGATGGAGGGATGAAGTCTGAGTACTGGACAGAAGGGTGTATGTGGAATAGACTTATTTGATTTCCAGATATGCGAGCATGTGTGTGTGTGTGCGTGCATATAGGAATGAATGATATCCCACTCCATTTGGCTGCAAGCTTACTTGGAGTACGTGTGTCATTTCTGTGGCCTCCATTTTATTCTTGCAGTGGCTTTGTTTGAATCTAGTCAATTCAAGACTGCCTCTCTCCTTTGAGTTGTTCTTTGAACCCAGGATGCTTAATTACAGGGCCTTCTGCTCTCTACAACAGTGAGAACAACACTCGTAATAGATTTACACCTTTGAGAGGAACTGGGGCATTTGGACACCCATGTGTCCTCTGTGCTGGTGAAGAAAAGATCTCTTCCCTGTCGTAACTGCAGCTGAATGGCTGAAAGGGGTTAATACTGTACTGGTAAGATATAATTAGGCACTAGTTTCCTTATACCCAATATTTTTACATAGCAGGATAGACAGTGCAAGAGTAAGAATGGTTAAGACTTCATTACAGGCTTGGTAAGTAGCCTATTAAAAATCAATAAATGGTCTTCACTATAAATCTTTATACATTTGTGTAGTAACACTTAAATGTACAGTACACGTTCCTGATAAATTGGTGTGCAATAAATGCTTTATAAGGTCAGTGTATCAGCTAATAGGTTATTGATGAAATTAGCCAATAAAATCTTGAAAGACCTTTGAGTTGAGAACTTGGAAAACTATGTCGTAAAAATACAATGAGACAGTTACTACAGAGGCATGCAAAACCAATGCAACTCAAGATGATTTCATTCAGTTTAGCTAGTTTTCAAAAACCAGATGTGCTACAATATAACAAAATTATTTTAGCATATGAGAAATAGAAGTAGAGAGAATCACAACTACCTAGTTGAATATCTGGTAATAATTAAGACTACCATAATTCTCTTATGTCAATGAGGTAAGATACTCAAGATAAATTCTTTTCTCTTCTTCTCTGAAACATTAACTAAATTATAGACTGATCAGCAGCACTGTTGTTACAATATCAAGGGTTGTCAAACTACATGTTTAAAGATTTCAGGAAGCTGACAGGGTAATTGTTTCATTCTTTCTTTTAATCTTCCATCACATTACATCTACAATGATAGCAGCTAATCTGCAAGTTATCTATTATTCTGGGAATAACATGACATTGCCAATAAGGGCCATTTTAAAGTACAGTTGACCCTCCATATCTGTGAATTCTATATCCATGGATACAGTCAACCCCAGCTTGAAAACATTTTTTTAAAAATCTCAAAAGCAAACTTTGATTTTGCCATTTTATAAAAAAGACTTGATTTTACTACACCACTGTACATAATGGGACTTGAGCATCCATGAATGTTGGTATCTATGGGGGATTCTGGAACCAACCCCTCGCAGATACCAAGCGTCCACAGTATATTAAAATTATAAAGACACTAGCATATTTCCCCGGCCTTGCCCGGGGTTTTTATTTTCCCCTTAAGAACTCACCAAACTGTCTTCTCTATTTCCTGTAACTTTGCTCCATATTTCCCAATAAAATCTATATTCAGAGTTATTTACATGCACAGTTTGGGTTCCTGAGGGAGTACATTGTCTTCCTCCTTGCTGCTAGGCCTCATATCCATAGCTACTGGCCTATTTCTGTACCTGTAAATTTTCCCCATATTCTCCAGTCCAATCTGTATTCATAGTTATTCACATACAGAGGTTGGGTTCCTGCAGGAATACACTATCCTTCTCCTCACTGATAGGCATCGTCTCCATAGCAACTGGCCTATTCCAGTACCTGTAACTTTTTCCATAGCCCCCAATCCAATCTGTGTTGTCTGATGATGTTGATGTACTGGCTTTTTTTTTCTTTCTGTTGAATTTGAATTTGTGCAATGGCTTTACGTTTTTCTGGAAGCATTTTTTGTTTTGAATTTCAACTTTTAAGATTCCTTACATATGGAATCCACACAATCTACTGTGTGAGGCGAGAAGACCCTGTAACTATGGCCATTTCTGCACTACACTGTTATAGTGCTATTATTCCACTTTCAACATCCTGTGGAATTCTGGGGTTTATAGTTTACTGAGGCCCAAGAGCAATCTGGCTGAGAATTCTGAAATGCTCCTCCTTAAACTACAAATCCCAGGATTCCATAGGATGTTGAAAGTGGAATAATAGCACTATGACAGTGTAGTGTAGAAATGGGCTATGTTGTGTATGTCATTTTTAATTTTTCTGACATATGCCTCCCAGAAGGTAGGCCTCATCTCCATAGCAACCGGCCTGAGGCCCAAGAGCTCTAGGCTGAGAATTCTAAGGGCCCCTCCCGAAACTGCCAACCCCAGGATTCCATGGAATCTTCACAGCCGGCCAATCACATGAGGTCTTCTCCCCTCACACAGCCAATCATACGCTGACGCAGACAAGCGCGCAAACACTGACTTTTATATAGTAGATAAAGACAAACAATGCAAAGCAAAGAATCCTTATAAGTACCCTTTTTACTACAGCAAATTAAATTCATCTGATAACAATAATGTGTTGGAGACAACATGAATGTACATAAACTTTAAATTCTACATGAATTTAAATTTAGAACATACAAATTTTTCAGGTTGTTTTTTAAGTCCATAGATGATGATTCTGTACCTAATTACAATTTCACCACAATGTGTTTGTGCCCATTGCTAAAGCACTGATGATGGACTGATCTTGTTAGACTGGTGTAACTGAAGGGTAAAGGAAGAGTTTAGAATTTCATCCTAATAGGTTGCTTCTTGATTACGTTAAAGTTTATTATCTCTGCTGAGCAAAACATGATTGCTCAGGAGAAGGGAAGTAACAAAAAAAAAAAATAGTATGATATCAGCAACCAAGAAACAGATACTGTAGTAAATTACAGGACATAAATATTGTAAATGAGGAAAAAGTGCTTCTGTTCCCCAGAAAGAACCATCTCTACTGCAGCTTAAATGCTACTGAAGTCATATGCTATCTTATGGACAGAAACTGGGGGATGACAGAGTATATATATATTGCTTAGAATTCTGTTCCATTTATTAATAATAACACATAAATTATGAATTCACTAACTCATTTCAGCAGCACCCATTCCAAGTAACTCTGTGAAAATAATTAATCTATTGAATGAGTTTTAGATTTCTAAGCTTAGAATTATTAACACGAGCAACGGAATCCCATCTCATCCTTTCTCTTTCAGATATTCAAACCTGGTGGCTTCCTGATATCCTGTCACAAGAACATGGTGGCAAGGTCAGAATGATGGAAGAATAGCATGCTCTCCATCCCTCTGCACCAACTCCAGTTCATGCCTCAGCATAACTATAGAAGTGGCTAGGGAATCAGCTCATCAGGAAGCAGGGAATTAACAATATGATGTTATTGTACACTGCCCTAAGAGCTTTTGAGATAGAGGGGAATATAAGTATTTTAATAATAAAAATAAGTAAAATACAAATAAATGTATGACCTAATTTTGTCTGATTGTAAGATAATTAACTTAATCACATATTCTCCATTCAAGCAAGCAAGTCAATGGGAACTCTTAGAGCCACCATTCTTAGAAAATAGACAAAGTGTAAAAGTATTTTGACTGATTTTTGTCTCCTATGAAAGCTAGCTTATAAATCAGGAACAGACAGGAGCTCAGCGTCTCCTGACTCCATTCATAGACCCTGGTATAGAAAACCTACTGTTGAGATGACAATTTGATTTCATTTCTATGCTAAAAAGACACAGTCTTAAACAACAAATACCTAGCAACAGATCCAACAGCAGAAATTTTTCCTAAAAAGCCACAAGTATTCTGTCAACTGGCCCACGCTGAGTGGTCAAATATTTTCAAAATAAATGCCATATATTCCCATGAGACTACATCAAGAGCAGCTTGCCCCAAGTTCAATCCCAAAAGGTTTCCAAGCTTCAGTAACTTCAACACAAACTATTGGAATGGGAATCACTATGGTTGCTAGCATTAGATTTGCTCTTCAGTTTAATCCACACTAACATATCAATTCTAGTAATAAAGCTTTGAAAGAGTTATGTACTATTCTTTATGACAGGGAGGAAGTAATAAGAGTGGATAACCTGTTAACTTTGTTTGGCTATGACATCATAGCCATTTCTCAGAGTCCACCTTAAGAACATGTCCATTGTACATGAGCACCATGGCAGACAGAATACTCCACTGTAATGGAGAATCAAGGCTTAATGAGTTTACTATGAGCTAGAAGGGGAAGGACTGAGATTGACAATATGGCATTCTGTGTAAATAACCACAAGGTTCTGAAAGTCTACAACTGGCAAAAGAAGAGGGGTGAATGGATGGGATGAAGGAGGCCTTAAAATAGAGAGGCATGAGAGAAATCATGAAAATGATGAGAGACACTGATGTTCAATGAAGTAGCATTGTGACTAGCTATTACACACCACTGCCTTTATCAGTACAGGATTCTATGGTTTGCGTCACCAGGTATAATGCATACAGGCTGGACCCTAAAGGGAAAAACGGCAGTGTGATACCTGATTTGTAAACTAATTTCACTACAACCAATTTCCCATATTCTGATCAAACTGCAATCTGCAGTTGAGTCTCATTCATTTATGTGAAAGACAAAGGAAAAGAGCACCTAGTAGCCCAAGAGCCCCAAGTGATTCCAAAATGGGGTTTGTTGTGATGCATAAATCAAATGAGTTCTGAATTCTTGAGCACTTTGAATAATTCACTACGAACAGTACCAGTGGAATTTCTGTGTAATATGACTCTGACTACATTTACTTGGCACTGAGAGTGACTTAGCAACCTTGTTTTTGTTTTTCAGGAGACAAAAAGAGAGAGATGATTCTTAGACAACTAGTATTTCATTTCTTACTTCACTCCTGGTGTAACATTTTAAAAGAAAATTAATGGGGAAAATGCATACGATATGTGTGTGTGTGTTGAAACAGCTGGCACAATGCCCTAATGCAAGTTGCTCTTCAACCATTACCTTGTAAGGTAGATAAAAGATGAAATACAATTCAGTTGCTTCTTGAAATCTGTTTAGAACATCTAATTCAATGTGGGATTACACCCAAACCTGTCAGATTGTAACCATGTTTCAGTTTAGTGCATTCATGTATATGGTTCTGTGGGAGATTATTATGGAATCATTATACATACACTGGTACAACTTAGCAACTATTTCTAGTATCAAGATATCACAGATCAGCAATTGTACAATCTATAACATGAAGGCAAGCCAAGGCTACAAGGTTTATTAAAGTAAATTGGTACAATAAATAGATGCATTACTAAGCATTATAAGATCTGATCATGTGCTTCTGCTCCTTGAAGCATCTTTGAGCCACCAGTAACTTCCCTGAATGGGAGGGAAGAAACTTGCATGAACTCCCTCTTTCACTTATAGCTTCTTGCAACAACCTTCTGCTTTTGGGGAGAGAAAAGTTGAGGATAAAAGAGACTGCCGCTGGAAGGGGGAATCAGTAAAAATCATTGACATGTAATAGTATACAAACCAGAACTTTTAACAGAAAATTTAAAATGTTGCACCATAAACACTGAGACTATTTACAGGCAAGATCCCTAGGACTTCATGACTCTGTAAAACACTGAAGACCTCCTCCTCTCTACACTACATTTCAATAATGGTGTATTAAGCATTGCACTTCCATTCTTTTATCATCCAAAGAGAGCATACTTTGTGCTCCCTCAGCCACTATCACAATAAGTACCACAAGTGACCTAGGCTATAATCGCCAATATACATCTGAGGGCAATTTTACACTACCCGGTTATAAATGCTATAATTCCACTTTAACTGCCATGGCTTCATCTTGTGGTATCCTGGGGTTTGTAGTTTAGGGCAGTGCATTTGGAATTCTCTCCCAGGGAGTCCTCTAGCACCTGACCACACTATAAACTCCAGGATGCCATAGGATGCAACTGTGGCAGTTGAAGTGGAATTATTGCACTATAGTTTTATAGTGTGAAAGAGCCCTTATGAGGTAGGATAACTCATTTTCCATAACTAACCTCCTCTGAATGGTATACATTAAAACTTGCTAAAATACATTAACCTTAAAAATAGTGTTGTAATATAAGGCACATAATGAACATAAATCATTAAAATAAAAGGCAGGTCCAAAAAAATTAAACAAATTTTTAAAATCTATTTGAAAAGCTTTTAAAGGTCACTTAAAAAGCCTTTGGGTAAACTGAGAAAGAAAAAATTACCTGGCAATGAAACAATGCAAAGTAGGTAGCAATCAAATTTCTATCTGAAAGGCATTCAATAACTAGGATGTTATCACAGGACAGACCATCTTCTATACTTACCATTGATAAATCAGTTATAAACCAGACAGGCAAGTAATCTCAACGATTCCGTTCCAACTTTTGCATGCAAAACTCATATATCTTTCTCACCAATATCCCATTGTTTGGTACTAAAATAACCTTGACTTAAGCAGATGAAGCAACATAATGAACCACATACTTCAAGAACCAAAGACCCACAAGATACTCTTCAGCATAAGCAGAAAGTCAACTTTTCTTGCTCACAACTATCTTGCCAAACAACATATTTATCAAGTATTTTTGGTACTGGAGGGGAAGTCTCACTGAGGAGATGGTCTGTTCTACTAGTGGGAGAGCACAATTGCATGTAACTCTTTCACATAAAATATTAGTAACATGTGGAATGCTATATTTGTCATATTTGCACATCAATCAAACCATGTATTCTTATTTATGAAATACCACAAATATTTGACATTTATTAATTTATGTCTTGTACACCTATTAATTTATCTTATTCCTCACATAGCACACAGAAAATTAAATCTGAATCAGAGATAATTGGGCGCACACATCTCTCTCACCATGGAATTATTGTGTGTCAAGTCACTTGAATAGTTCATGTGTGCACATATAACAATCAAAAATCCTCTATCTGATATGCAGCTATACGAAAGGTTCCCTCCAGGGAAGAGCACTGACAAAAGTGATACAAAATCTCTAGCTTTGACATTCAATCTATCCCCACTCTTTCACTTATGGAAATCATAACTGCTAAAAATGTGTGTGTGTTTGTGTGTATGTGTAAACAGGGTACATATTTTCCCATCTGTAAAATCGATTTAATTATCACTCATTTTACTGAGTTTGTAAGAAAATATTTCACATAAAAGTAAAGCCTACCATATGCCTAGGTGGACTATAAAATAAAATTAATTTAGTTTATTTTAAATGTTCTTTATATCTTTAAATCAGTCACTGGGTCCCAGACATAGCGATAGGTTAGGAAAATAAAAGAGAACAGAAAGGAAATGAAAACTATTATCAACCAACACTAACATCATTTTTTGTAAATACATGTAAGTAAAACAGATTAAAGAAGAAATCTTTTCCTGTATTAATAAAGTGCAATCCTATACAATTTCCCTCAGAAATAAAGTCCAGTGTGTTCAACAGGGCTTACTCCCAAGCTAAGTGTGCACAGTTTGCATCCTAAAGTATACGCAACTATTACATCTAGATTAAAAACCAGCTAAGAATTGTTATGTCATTTTATATACAAACTACTCCTGATTATGTTCCCAAAATGGAATAGAAAAAGATAAATATTCCCTTGAGCAGTAGCAATGGCAGTCTTCAAATCACTTATCCTGGAAGTTTTCAGTTACCTTAAAGTCAATTCTGTTGTACCGGTAGATATGATCCCCCTCTACACATAAAACCATGCATATAGTCTACTGAGACCGAACTAGGCTTTTAAGTTAGACATTTACAAACTAAACCTAATTTAGCACATTTAATTTACATTTTCCAAGGAAGAGACTACTAACACTACAAAATGTTAATCCTGTAGATGTCCTCACATGGACAAAGCCCAAATATTATATATACTTGCAAAATATAATCAGTCTTATGACCATACACACAGAATTAAAGGTTTTTGTTAACATCACTGGGACTTTTAGCTACACATAAATGGGTCTGTGCACTTTTTATTCTGTGACTAGCTCAATCAATCTACCTTTCTGAGCTCACTGGAATAAAAATGACAAAAAGTCAGTACAATTCAAATTCTGCTTGCTTTATTTACTATTTATTTATTTAAAGTATTTCTGTATTTAAGGGTTTTAGTAATCAAGAGGTAAAAAGAGAGAGCTTAAAGCACACATGTACAAACATATACACACACACATAGCACAATTAAATACAGTTTATCAGTTTTCCACCACTATGATAATAAAGTTTTTAAAACTGATATATACCTTTAAAGTCTTACTTTTATTCATACATATGTGTGGCAGTACCACCTCTTGAAAACTGGCTTCCAAATTCTGTCCTTAAGGGAACAGTAGCCACATTCTCCATCAGCATATGTTTTCCAACCAGAGGATTCCCCACATACAAAACCACAAATGATACTTTCATGCATACATTCAAACCATACGAACTATTTTCATTTCCTTACTACAACAAGAGAGTTATGATTTCTACACATGTTGGTCTGAACATGATCATTATTTTAAAAAAAGTAAAATAATTTAGTTCTGATTATTTTTTTCCTAAAAATAGAGGGTACCAGTGATTTTCAAAACATCAAAAATTATCCACCCAGTTCTAAGACCCATTGTATATAATAGGTTTTACTCTCAGGTAAATAAAACACAGACTTGCACAGCCTGTGTCTGGTTTTTTTCCACTATCACTTCAATAGAGAAGATTCTGTCAGATGATAAACACATTAAAATGAAAAGCAAGTCAAGAAGAAAAAAAGCAAACAACAACAAAAAAGTGTTTGTACTGTAAACCTGTTGAGAGAGTTTAAACTGTAGAGGTTTAAAAACAAAAACAGGACTGATCACTACTGATGGGGATTTCATTTAGGGTGTTTAGGTTGGGAACAGATCAACTAGTTTTTAACACAGTAGCCACAAGTACCTATGGGAGGAGGTAGATGCCATTCCTAAAGCATTCTGTAGAACTTGGAGATGTGGTTTGGTGGGGGGAGTAGAGTGATGTAGACAAAAACAACAAAAACGTGCTTACTTGGTGTACAAAGACATCCACTGGAGACTCCAAGGGGCTTCCCTCGCGGCTGAGCATGGAAATAAACCCGAACCCCATTCGCACATTAAACCACTTGCAGTGGCCTGTTCCATGCAGAACCTGGGATTCCTCTTCCTCCTCCTCTTCTTCTTCCTCCTCTTCTTCTTCTTGTTCCGGCAGTTTCCCGGGCTCATCTCCACCTTTACGCGCCCCCGCTGATTCGGAGAGGGATGGCGGAGAAACAACAAACACACACACACACACAAACACACGCAGGTACAACACAAAAACAGAGGATTAAAATTTAGTAACATCTCTTGGCGGTGGCACAAGAACGATTGCTACAGAGGACAGAAAACACATGCACGCACGTACAAACATTACGAAATCAACCTCTCCCCTCCTCCCCCTCCCGACGCACAACAACATTAAACACCAACATCGCGGAGGAAGGAAATAAAATTCCATTTTCTCGTCTCTCCTCCCCCTTTTTTAAAAAATCCAACGCTTCACGGTATCGCCGAGGGAAAGGCAGCATCTGCTGTGACTCACTCAGGCTGTCCCCCCCTTCACTCACACCTCCCCCCTCCACAGCAGCTCAACCACGTTGTGCTGTACATACGTGCGCTTCTGCCCTTTAACTCCATCTCTCAGCCACATAAACCACCCCAGAAAGCGATACTTTACTTGGGTACTGCTGGTTGAGCACCGATCCCATCCCTCCCCAGAGGAATTCGCAGGCGAATGAGTCTTGGCTGGCCGGGGGAGAGAAAGAAGGGGAGGGGAAGGGAGGAGGGGAGGGGAGGGGAAGGAGGAGGGGGCGACCGAGCCGACGGGGGGAGAGAGAATGGGAAGGAGAGAAGGCGGTTGCGCAACAACTTGGAACGGCCCATGCAGCGGCAGCGGCGGCAGCGGCGGCGGCGGCAGCAAAAGCAGCGAGCGCCGCGCGTAATTTTCCAACTGCGCTCGCTCGCTCGCTCGCTCGCCCACCCGCCGAGCCCCCTCCCCCGCGCTTCCCTTTCCTCCGCGCCGGAATCACTTTAACTAAGAGTCGAGGGGAAGGGCGGCCGGGTGGCTGGCCGGGAAGGGGGCAGGTGTGTACCAAAGTTCCCTTGCACACCACCGCCTGCCGCCTCTCCCCCGCCCGTGAGCAGCAAGCGGCTTGCTCAATCGCACAGGAACACGGCGAACAAAAGCACACTCCCCCCCCGGAAACCTTTTCAAGTTGGGTGAATGGGAGGGGCCGGGGCGCTGGGGCGATCGCGCCCAGACGAGCCCCCCAGACACACACATACACATACACACAGAAGTTTGCCTCGCTTCTCTCTCATCAGGATATAAATATCTAAGTCTTTGGAGCCCCTTGTGATCAGAGAGAGCGCAGGGGACCCGAGGAGGCAAGGAAGAAGGAACTACACGTCTCTCTGTTCTCAGGAAAACAATAGAGGTGGGTGCGAGTGGCGGGGGGGGGAGATAACCTTCGGCCATGTTGCCCTAGCTGGCCCTCGGCTCGGCTCGGCTCGGCTCGCACGGCGAGACAAGTTCCTGCTCCCCGCTCCCCACCGCCCCGCGGGCCAGGGGCACGCTTTGGCATCCGCCTCCACTTCTTGGGTTTGAACGGTCTCCCGTTTCGCGCACACGGTGACATGTACTTTTTTTTTTCCTTTTTTAATTCGCTTCTGCCGTCTCCGTTTCTGGGCCTCTCTGCGCGCACACACACACGTGACTCGGTCAATTACATGCCTTCTTGCTGCTAATTTCGAGTCCTCGGAGGGGGTTTGGCAAGGCAGGCAGGAGGAGCCAATCGGCACGTCAAGCGGTTTTGACACGCCGGAATAATTTATGAATGAACGGCGACTCTTTCTTTCTTTCTTTCTCCCCCCTGAGCCCCCGCTCGCCCGGCCGCGAGTCAGCACGTTGCTCTGCTACGTAGATCCGGATGACGCTCCTCGAAAGGGTGGGGAAGAAGACAAGCGCCGGGGAGAGAGAGGCGCCCCTGCGCGCCCAGCGCCTTTCCGCGCCCACGTGCAGAAAGCCGAGGAGGGCCACGGGACGTCGCGCGGACGCGTGGCGCCGGCCGTGGCCACCGCGCGTGGAAATCCCAGGCGCCTCCCCCAGCAACTGCGCAGAAGGGCTCTGAAGCGGAGCCACAGCAGAGCTCGGTGAAGGGAAGCGGGGCCGGGGTGCGGGAACGCTGCTCGACCACTTGATATTTTCCCTCTTTTACTAGTCGCTGCCGAAAGGTAAGTGGGCTCCGTGAACCAAGCACTAGGATGCCTGCAAGGTCCCATTGAACTGAGAGGAGACCTGGGCACGCTTACCTGAAAGTAAGCACCGATGAACACACCGTGGGACTTCCCTGGGACCACCAGTACGCGGGGCCGGCTGGAAGAAGTTTATGAAGAAACTGGTCCCTGGGAATTTACTGGAACCACCATCCGCATAAGAGTGGAGGAGATCGGTGCTTCGCACAGCCGTGCCATTGAAATCGGCATGGGTGTGTTGGAGAGGGAGAGGAGAGATAAATACCAGATCGTAGCACTGCCTTGTCCCTACAGGCGATGCATAGCTGAAGTGTACAAAATGTACCTACTGACAATAATTAAAGAGCGCCACATCATAAAAGGAAGAATTCCTGTCCAACTGAAACAGCAACATGGGCGTATAAAGTCTATTACAGCCAAGGTACTTTTTAGTATATATAGGGCTGGAAGGCTGCGGATCTCGCCAGAGTAAAAACGTTTTTTAAGCAGTCCACAAATTGTTTCCACGTTAGGGAACGTTAACATATCAGTGACGTGTGTTCCAGACAAATACAAGAATACGCGTGTGTATGTATGTATGTATATACATATATATATTAATGAGTTATAGCCATAGGCAGGGCATGTTGACCTGATCCACGGTAGAAGCCACACGTAGGGTGGGCTTAGTGGTAGTGCTGGGGGGGCGTTCTTCCATTCCCGTCATTGATTCTGAACGGCTTGCCGGAAACGCAGTGGCACCTTAATTCGGCGCAGAATGCGAGGCGGTCCCCCGTTTGAAAAGCCGAGCGCCAAGAGAGGGGGCGGGCAGGCAGGCAGGGGGAGGGGCAGGGTCCGCGCTTGCTTCACAGGTTCCTCCACCATCGCGTTCCGGGGGAGGGGATGTGATTAATGACTTCCTAAATAAGAGGCCAGTTTGGAAGGCGAACATCACTGTGAACCCCGCTCGGCCGGCAACGATTGTTTTCGAGGAGGAGGAGGGAGGACGAGGCGGGGAGAGGGGGCGCGAAGGAGGCGGAGGAGGAGGAGAGACTAGAAGGGGGAAAATGGAATTTGTCAGAGAAGAGGAAACAGAGGAATGGGTGGGAGTATAGAGAGGAAAAGCATGTGAGCCCGAGGAAGAAAACAGAATAAGTAGAGACTATAAACTGTGCCGGAAAACTGCAGTTTAATCCCACTCTCTCTGATGGTAGAAATTTCACACACATTTTAAGGTTGGGATCTTGTCCACGCGCGTTCTTGCCTGGGAGTACGTCCCACTGAATTCAAGGGAACTAACTTTTGACTAGACTTGTGTAGCAACTCTCCAACCCTAATATGTACCTGGGTATAGTTCCAGATTGGTTCCATTCCCAAAAGATTGCTCAAGTGGGCGACTCAGTCTGCCCGCAAGGGAATGCCTGTGGGCAGACTGAGTTGCCATAATTAATAATTATTGCAAAACACGTGTTCTGTCAATTATTGCAAACACGAAAAGGAACACTTGTACCAACCAAGTTAAATCAAGTAAGTCTGATGCAACTAAGTAACATTCTTTTAGGAAAAAGAATGGCAGCCTTTTAAGTATTCATGGATTCTCCTATCTCCCTCTTGTTTCTCTTCCCAATTTTTGTTAAAATTGTCCCTTCTTTCCCCTGGACCAAGAATCACAGAAAACATAACAAACGCAGATTAACACATGAAGACATACAGAAATGTTTGAAAATGTGATTAATCTATAGAATTAAAACTATTTAAAATATGCATTAAAAAGACAAAAGGAAAAATAGTATAGCTCACTATTAAAACCATTTTCCTTATACATAGTGAGACCTCTAAATCCTCTGAGAATGGAAAATAGAAAAAAGTGGTTGTGAACATCTTCATTTAAAAGTACCATTGATTAGTGCTGAATCCAATAAAGTCTATTCAGGATTACCCACTTTAGGCGGCAATTCTATACATATTTATCCCTGCACTAAACCCCCTTTGGTTCAATGGGGTTTACTTTGGGAACAGATCTCCACAAGATG
This sequence comes from Ctenosaura bakeri, assembly GCA_948474755.1. Taxonomy (NCBI): domain Eukaryota; kingdom Metazoa; phylum Chordata; class Lepidosauria; order Squamata; family Iguanidae; genus Ctenosaura; species Ctenosaura bakeri. Next base: position 145,212 of record CAOLHI010002613.1, on the reverse strand, counting down.
CCATGCCAATGGTGCATGAAACACATCTGATGCTTGTTTCCCAAATCATACTAAGGGTTTGGGTGGCTGTGGCTTGGCCGGTTCTCCTCTTGTTGGAAAATATTGTGTCACCCCGCTTTTCTGCTAATCCTTCTAATACACACACGTATACAGAATGCCACGGCCCGCCTTTCCGATTTGCCCTGAATATGCTTTTATGAAACTGCAAGGTTGCCCGCTGTTGTTTTAGAACTGGCGACAGGCAGTCTGAACAAACAAGGAAGGCCCTCTGGATTTGCCTGAAGAGGCCTATTTACTCCCCTCCTTGTTGTTTTTTAGGGAGGAGTCAAAAAATGTAAATCCCCTGCTTGTTGGGATTATACCCCTCTCTTCCTCCCCGCCAAGACGAGAAGGTAAGTTCGGTGTTTTAAAAAAATCGTGCCCTAAGGGCAGCCATCAATAAAAAGGCTGCTGATATTTTTTTTAAAATATAAGTCATACGGATAAGCATCAGAGAAAGCCCTAAATCATGAAATTCCTTTGCCGTCTTCAACCGTAAATTTCCTATAGGGATATTTCAGTACTGGAGGTCGACTCGCCTTCCTCGTCCACGCCGGCGGCGGCTTCCGCTCCCTCCCCTCCCCGGCCTTTTCTCTTTCATCTCTTTCTGGGGGAGTCCGAAGGGCGCACGCGCAAGGCTGCCACCCTTGGAGCCCAATCCTACGAGTCTTAAAGTCTCCCTGAATTCGCATCACGCGCAGGCGCGAGGGCTGAGAACCTACGAGGATCGCTCTCCGCCTTCCACTGAAATGCAGGGAGACCGGCAGCCCGAACCCTAATGCACACGTGCTCTGAAGGCATTTCAGGTGTAGTTTCCGTGGCCTAAGCGCCCTAAAGGCACCAGATCCCCTCTGGTCTTGGAAGGTAAGCAGGGTCAGCCATGGTTAGTTCTTGGATGGAAGAGTTCCAACGAATACCAGGTTCTGTAGGATATATTTCAGAGTAAGGAACTGGCAAGACCACTTCTGGGCATTTATTCTCCAAGTAAACTCTATGAAATTCACAGAGTCGCCATAAGTGGAGGGGTGACTTGAAGGCACGTACACAATTTTCAAGAGAGAAAAGGATTTCTTATTCTGAAAAAGAAGATAGCTCTTACTCCTCCACACAGGAAGGATTTAAAAAAAAAAATTGATCCAGGGTGGTTAGGGAAGCTAGAAGAAAGAAGAAAGATGATGCCCTTGTTTACACTTCTTGTGTATGTTAGACAGACAGACAGCTCATTCAGTATGATGTATCATCAAATTAAAAATGCATACCTGTGGAGACATAGCAGCAGCCTTGTTTGGTAGCACTTGGGTATAGACATTAGAGAGCATACTAGCTCTGAAGACCAGCAAATTTATTAGTGCATAAACCAGTCTGGAATTGAGATTACTTTATGCAAGTAAGGAAATGAATCACATCAAATCACATCCCACAATATTATATAGAAGACACTCTTGTTTTGGCACAACAGACTTAACATTCCCTCCCAGAACATTATGACTTTATCTGCTGAAGAAATTATGGGCAGGATGTTCTAGACCAGCTAAAGAGAGTTTGCATGGAAACACTTCACCTTCCAACATTTCAGAGATCTAGATATAGCCAGACTGGTAAATTTTTCTACCCCACCCCACCCCCATACATACTGTACACTATAAACTCCTGTCATTCACTCTGACTGCAACATCCCTACCTCCATTGACTTAAAAGCCAAGTTGCTGCTTTAGTAAAACAATTATTAGAAAATTGTAACTAGCTGGTAACACATCCAAAGGCAGTCCCAGACATTCCTAGGCATCCCTAATTTGTGGAGCATGCAGGACATAGGAGTTTCCTGCTGCAGCCCTCTGAACTCAGGGACAAGGGAGTAAATCCCACTGGACACAACAACAAAATTGCAGAACAACGTATTGTTGATGTCCACAGCTCTGCATTTATATATTCCTACATGCCTTGTCCCCCAATGAAAAGGGAGAGGTAGTCTCAGGGAATGTTAAACAAGGCATTCCTCATCCTCTACCAAAAAGTTCTGAACAGTTCCATTTGGGGACATCGAAAAACATTCATAATTGTGTAAAGGAATTTAACATTTGTTTCAGTAAGGTAAGGGTTTTTTTGTTTTTTGTTTTGCGCTTACTATTGCAATTTAAAATGTCGCAAAATTATAAAATAAAACTGAGCAATTATAGACTGCATTTGAAAAAGGCAGGGAACACTTGAGATGCTAAAAAAAAAAAAAAAACCTACGGTCGGGAGAGCGGCCTTTTAAAATTTAGAGGCCTCCAGTATTAGCGGAATTAAGGTTGGGGTCAGCGGACTGGTCACTGGTGTCAGATGTTATCGGCTCATTCATTTCCTGCAAAGGAGATGAACCTTTTAAGTTCTGTGCAAGGTAGATAGCCTTCGCCAGCTGGGAACTTTCGCAATCTCTCCCAATCCCTCCTCTCCTTCCCTCCCACCTACCTAATCTGCTCTTCCCCGAAAAAAATCCGAAGGAAAAAAAAAGGAATACGAGAGCAAAACCAGCAGTAACTCAAAAAGAATATCTGCTGGAACGAATCGCTTGGATAAACACAGACCGATCTTCCTAAAACCAAATATGTCACCGAACTCTCCTCTCCACAAAAGGCTAAAAGCTCCCTCCCGGAATGTACTGCGCCGTCTAGTTCGTTGCTTTTAATGGCCTTTCATTTATTCCTCCCATTTCCCCGCCCCGCTCTATCCTTTCTAAATCTCGGTCTCCGGACAAAGCGCGTGTGTTCGGCTCCACGTCTCCTCCTAGGGTGTCACGACCGTAAAACCGCACCAAATAATCTCACGCCATTTCTGCACTATACTGTTAGAGTGCTGTTATTCCACTTTCAACATCCTATGGAATCCTGGGGTTTGCAGTTGAGGGAGGGGCCTCAAATGTCCCTCCCTCAACTGCAAACCCCAGGATTCCATAGTGGAACAATTGCACTACAACAGTCTAGTGTAGAAACGTCCTCAGTTAGAAGCACCGAACTAAGCAGGAAACCGGTTAACCCTGCCTCCTTGGACGCCGCTCCTGCGGTCCCGTGGGCTAAGCCCGGCGAAAAAGCCGAACTGGCTGCCCTGTATATGGGGCGGGGGGGGGGGTGAGGCAAAGGAAACTCAAGGTCCCGAGTACTTCTTGGCCACTAGGTTGGATTAGAAGCAGACCCGGAACAGCTGTTGGAGAGGAGATGGGGGGAGCAGTTCAATGTGTCGTCCGAGCCGGCACCTCCGACCTCTCTTCCCCCTCCCGCCCCCCACCCGGTTATAGCTTCAGTCAACCAGGAGGGTTCTAATGACGCTGCGCCTGGGAACCTGACCTGTTCTGGAGCCGACCTCCGCGACTCGCTGGCGCCCAGCAAAGCCCCGCTTCCTTGGGAAGGACTTCCGGGCACCCACCCAGATGACCGGCGCCTCCTTCATCTCTGCTGGAAGGGAAAGTCCACAGTCCACCAGGTGGGCTCGAACGGAGGAAAAAAGCCGTCGGTGCGTGGTCAGAAGTCATTTTTACCGTCCCGCGATGGATTTGCGTGGAAAGGTCTTGGTAGACAGAAGGCAGTTGCGCATCCCACGACCATCGGGATCTGTCGCGCCTTTCCTGGTCTTGCGTTTATTCCGCAGGCACTAATCTCCTTCCCTTACCCGTCGGCAGGAATAGCCCGTTTCTGTCTACAGAGGAACCGTCGACTATTTCCACGAGGGACAAACGAACGCATAAATTTAATAAGCTTCGCCCACCAGAATAATTAATTCAGACCTCAGCCTTGCCCTATTTAATACTGAACACGAATCCATCCCTTCAAGTAGCACTTTCACCTAACTGTTTGGTCGTTCATGTGCTTTTTTTTTTGGGGGGGGTGCATAAGTATGGTTTTGAAAACCCTGGGCGTATTTCTTTCTTGTTAAGGGGGGAGGTCTGAAGTTGCCTGTGGTTGCACTTCTATGCTCACTTTCCGGTGACTAAGCCCCACTGGTTACAGTGCGACTTACTGATTTCTGGACGCGTATGGTGTAGTGGTTTGAGTGTTGGACTAGAACTTTGGAGACCAGAGTTCTAATCTCCGCTCGGTCAGGGAAACCATTTGGGCAAATCACACTCTCTCACCCTCAGAGGAAGCCAAAGGCAAACACCCCCTCTGAAAAAAAATTATGCCAAGAAAAGCACGCGACAGGTTCGCCTGGTGACTTGACTTGACGGCACACAACAACAAAATGCCTGTTAGTGCATATTCATTAGTGTGCGTGTGTTTTCTTCCAGGACTGCTCTGAAGTCGCAAAGAGAAATTTGCCGGTTTCTCCCCCGACGGTAGAGGGAGGAACTAAGGTTCAACGCGGCAACGAAGATTAATTGCTGCCGCGAATGCCTGCGGCTAGTTCCAGGGAGGAGGAGAGCGCGCACGAATTTTACCGGCACTCACAGTGCTCAACAAAGACGTGAGCCCTCCACCTAGTAAACCGGTGCGCCTTCAGTTTATTGGTACCCTCGCCCAGAAAGGCAACAATGCCGACATCCCCTGGCAAGGATTGAAGGTGGCACTCGGGGACGGGAATTTCTTGGGGCAGTCTGTCCTCTGTCTCGTTTTAACGCCTGTAGGACTCCCTCCCGCCCTTTCCATGCTACTGATTCCGAAAAAGCCGAGCTTGCAAGGGGAAGGAGGAGAGGGTTCATTTTGGAACCGTCCAAACTCTGCTTCAAACGCGACCCCCTCCCTTTTGGTCATACTTGACGCAGAATCTTGACGTTTTCCAGATGGCCTTCCTTTTCAAACCATCTCACTGGGGCAAGCTGCGTTTTTTTTGGGAGGCTGTGGGTTTGTGCGTTTCAATAAAAGAAAGGAAACGTTTTAAGTTGACCGTTTCTTTATATACCTAAGACCAGAAGGTTGCCAGGACTCCAGACTAATCTTCTTGCCATGCAGAATCCATCCAAGTGAACGGGAGGCGCAGAAGAACACGTGGTTTTGTATAATTTACAAAGGGCATTGCACCTTCCTCGTCGTAAAATGGCGGCACCTCAAACCTATTAGGAAGTTGAGCCATAGAATACATCTGAAGACCTAAACACTCCTAAACCTAAACAGTCTCGAACGTCAGGGAACCAAACGGATGGTCTAGGGGTGAAACTGAACCCACTCAGGAATTTCTCCATGTCTGAGTCACTTAAAAAATCCACTCGTGTCTTTGAGCAGAGTAAAATGGTCAGGCTTCCTTGCTTTTACAGCTTTCAAAAGAGGCATATTTACCTCTTGCAACAAAAGAAACAGAAACAAAAACGTTAAAACCTAAGATGTTAATTACGGCATAAACTTCCGTGGAGCACCTGTTTAATTCATTGACACTGAAACCTTCCTCATGATGTTTAACACCTTCCCCTGATGGAGCTTCGACACCTTGCATGATGCATTTTGTGCATTTTTGCACAAACAAGTATCGCTGTCCTGTGGATTTTGGATGTTGTATTTTGCTGTACGGCCAACACGGCTACCGTGGACATGTTTACTTAATCATGATCACTCTGGAATAAGTAAGTGTGCTTAAGGCTGCTTATTCGACTTAAATCCCCACAGGAATCATAATATTAAAACCACTCATGTTCCCGTTAATTCAATCCGAACGCGGATGACCCTGTTTAACCTTTGTTTTCGACAGAAACGTTCCGATAGAAATCGGGTTCCCAAGTCGTGGAGGTAAGAGAGACTCCCTCGCCCGGCCTCTCAGTTTTCCTTGGCCATTTCCGCACTACACTCTTTTAGCGCGATTATTCCACTTTCAACATCCTATGGAATCTTGGGGTTTGCAGTTTCGGGAGGGGCCAACGGGCCCCTCCCGAAACTGCAAACCCCAGGATTCCATAGGATGTTGAAAGTGGAATAATCGCGCCATAAGAGTGCGGAAATGGTCCTTGTCCGGCTCCGCGGAAGCGTCGCGTTTCAAACGCGCACACCGTGGGAGAGACCCTCCTCGTGGTCCCGCCAAATGCCACACTTGAGCATCAGCACGTGGAAAGGCGCCTTTACAGCCTCACCGCCCAGGGAGTCCCCTCCTCCATCGCCAACAAGGGGCGTTGCGTTTAAAGAAAAACCGCAAAGGTACAGCGTTACTGAAATTTCGCTTTCCGTTGTATGTTCCGCCTACTCTGCTGCAAAGTATAGGGCTTACTTCTAAGTCTTGACCTACAGATAATAAATTTATACGGATATATTAAGGCTAGATAGAGCCAGGACGGCATATAAGTTTTAGCATCGGAGCACAACTTCGGAGACTTAGGGTTTGAATCCTCCTTCGGCCATGGAAACCCACTGGGTGACCTTGGGGAAGTCACACTCTCTCCGCCTCAGAGAAAGGCAACGGCAAGAAAACCCCGCGACAGGATGGCCTTAAATCAGAAACGACTTGAAGGCACAGGACGACATAGTTCTTACTTCACTTCAGTGGTAGACTTGCGCGCAGAATTGGGCCATTTCCGCACTACAGTGTTAAACTGCTGCTATTCCATTTTCAACGCCCTGTGGAATTCTGGGGTTTGTAGTTTACTGAGACCAAAGAGCTCTTTGGCTGAGAATTTGAAGTGCCCTTTCCTAAACTACAAACTCCAGAATTCTATAGGAGGTTGACAGTGGAATAGCAGCACTTTAACACTGTAGTGCGGAAATGGCCCTGGACGTGGAGTTTATTAACACGTTACACTTTTCACTGCTGGTGTTGGCTCTGATAAGGAAAGCGGATGGAGGACTGCAGAGATCGATGCCTACTCAGAAGCGAGCCCCAGTAAATTCAAGGGGCTTACGCTCACGAACCTGACACGGGCCGGCAGCCTCCGAATGCTTAAAAACCCAAGAGAGGATATGAGGGGCTCATGTTCGTTAAGTGTTCCGTCAACGAGTCAATACAGAACATACATCACTTGGCAGGCATTTTTTTTTCCCTCCAGGAAGCTTCCTGCCAGACATCGCGCGCGTCTACATCAGCAAGCAAGCCGGTTCGATGCGCGGTGCGCCGGTTGCAATGGAGAAGCGGAGGGCACTAGGACGCGCTGGCGCTCGGAGCCCGCCCGGGGGTGGCCTCGCGAGGCGCTGCCAGCAGCCTTTTTTACTTATGGGTCTGCGACGGGCGGAGCGGAGGGCTCTTTTCGGAGGGCGCGAGTTAAGGAGGCTCCCAAGCAAGAACCCGGCACGGCGCCGGCCCCAGATCTAATGACACGGAAGCCGGTTTCCCTGGACGCTAACGAGGCTGCCTGGCGAGCAATCCTGGCTAGGATCGGGGCGGCAGAACGCAGCAGCTTCACGGAGCGATCCCAAACAAGCACACTGGCAAACCAGCCCCAGGCTGTGTTCAAACAGCCTCGGATTGCGCCCTGAGCAGAGAGACAGCTAGCCGGCTCGGAGATCCTTCTGAATTTTATTGGCTAATAAATTCTGAAAATAGATGAGCGAGAATGAGTTTGACCCCGTAAACTAGTTTTGGGGAGGGACGTGATAAAGAAAGGACCATGACTGGCAGCAGGGTGGCAGAGAAAAGGCGCTTCCCGCAACTACCCGTGTTGTTCTCCGAGGCCACCGTCATGCAGAAGGGCGGCCTACCTAAGCGCAGGGGGGGGGCCGTATGTGAATTAAGGTAGGGGAGAGGAAGAGACAGAGTGGCGTCCTCTTCCTTCTAGAAACAGGTTCTACAAATCAGCCCCTGAGCCTGGCCTGTTTGTTTTCCACCTCTGGTCAGCTACAGGTGGGTTCGCTCTCCCCCCCCACGCCGTTTTCCTGCGTGGAGACACTTCACTCTTTTCTAAAACACACCACAGCCACCAGGAAAAGATTTAAAACAAAAACAAAAACACCCAGTTAATAGGTAGGATGTGCGGACTGGCTAACATCAAACTTCTCTACATGAATGCTTGACTTGGGAGCTGATGAGCAAAATTGAAAATATCTCTCACCTATATTCTTGGGGAAAGGCAAGAGATGGTTTCACTGCTTTGTGAGCTTAGATGCACCTTGTCAATATTCAGTGTGCATGCGTCAAGGTACACCCCCACCCCCAGCTGCCTTTCAAAGGGAAGGAATCTGTCAGAGAGCAAAAGATTCAACTCCAGCAGGCTGTAGTCCAGCAGCAGCACTGGGGGGCTGGATCACAGGCGCTTAGAGACAGAAAATCGTCCTTCTGTTAATCCATAAGAAAAGCACTGCCTTCTCAAGATCTGCCATGTTTCTTTCTCTTCTCTTCTACAAAGCACTTTAACAGAATTAATGTGCATGGCAGACAAGGTCTGGGTAAGTGTGTTGCAGAGCATCAGAAAAATATTAAGGCAGAAAACTGAAGATGACTTGCTAGGTTACAATCCTATGGCACACCTACCTGGGAGTATAGCCTACTGAACACTGATTTACCGGTACATTTGAGTACAGGTAGGACACTGAAAGAGCCAACCAAACAGAACAGACCCATCCTAAAAGTTTTAAGGGATGTGCCAAACCTAGGGGAGTGCTACCCACCTACACAAGATTCTTCCACAGAGGAAGAAATGTGTTTTCTCTAAAGCAGGACAGATCTCCACCAAACCATTGTATGGATTTTTGATGTTTCATTTATTAGTATTGGCATTTTCAAGTTTATTCTTCGCCCTCTCCCACTATTAAACCACTGCAGGTGTCATGAGATAGTCTTTCAAACTACTACTAAATAAGTTGAGGCGCATATGGGAAAAGTTACTTTAAAGGACTATTTTCCACCATCTTCTGGAGTTTGGGGTGTCCCCCAGCCCTCTTTCCTGTAAAGGCTTCTCAGAGATGCAAGGGTCTTCAGCAATAGAGAAGATTAAACAAAACTCCACTAAAGAGAGGTTGCCAATGTTAGGGGCAAAGGCTAGCTCTAACCCATTGGAAATGAGAATAATACAGCATGGACATTCAAGTCCGGTGTATTTTACTTAAAAGTAAAGTTGCTTTGGATTCAGATGCCTTCACCCACACTTCATGGAAACTTTAGTCAAACCTTGAAAAATCCTTGTTTATTTTCATGTTCTCCTTCCTCAGTAAAACCATATTTAAACTATTTTTCCAACAATTCCAGTCACACCAGAGACAGCAGAAGCAAGAACAGGGGATTCAGGAGTACTAACCTGAATGTGAAGGGACTTTCCAGAAGGATTTCATAGTCTTCTGAAGCACCTAGAAATCAAAGAGCTGCAGTCACTACCATGTTAATTCCAGCAGAGCACTGTATTTAATTATCTCTTCTCCAGTTTAATGGCTCATTAGAAGGCCATAAAATGGCAAGTCTTGACTCTATGAAGTGACCTGTAAACTTTTAACAGGTTGAAACTTACCTAGCTCATCACAACCACAATTAAACAACCAGGTGGTGTTCTAAATCAATCTTATGCACTGAGGGGAGGAAGGCATTCATATTTTTCAAGAAAGCTATTTGTCCTTTAATTGGTCTCCTCCACAAGCATGCTCCTAGTGGTAACTGGATAGCACAATGCATTATTTACTTAATAGGCAGAAGCAGCTCAAAGCCTTCTGGTTGCTGAAATTATCATTAATGCAGCATGCAGTGCAATTTAAAATTCAATTGTTAAGCCACAATCAAGACAAATATAGGCTGAAATTTTCTGGCCAGGTGCAGACAAAGCACAGTAGCAACATACTTACCAGGCATGTAACATTTCTTTAAAAAATTATTAAAGTGAAACCCCTACCAGCCAACTTCATCCATTCTGCATAGACTCTGACACAATGTTGCTAGCATGGAATGAATGTGTTAAGTTTTATTTTTACTTCAGGGGGAAAAAAAAAAAGGATCATTTGGCTGTTTAGTGCTTGCTTGTTAAGGAAAACAGTGTTTCCAGGTTTGTGGAAGTAAACTGAGTTACATTTCAAGGGCTGGCAACTAAATTTCCTGAACTGAGTAGAAGGTGCAGATAAAGCGCCTATTACTATACCTTTGTCCCCTTGGAGCTGACAATTTTAAGTTGCACAAGCCCAATTCCTATTATATTCCATTTTTTAAAAAAACACTTAACACTTTTTTAAAAAATACATTAAAACACTTTTTTAAAAAAGTGTTCATCCACCACCAGCTGCTTTAATGCTGATAGTTACTCCATATTTTACAAATAAAGTTAAAAAGTCATATGGATTAAACTGATGCTTACACTAGATTCACTGCAAATTTACATCAGCCATGATGACTAACTTCAACATGATTGATTTAGGCAGGTTAAAAAAACCCTGTGAAATTCATTGGGTTGCCATATGTTGACAGGCAACTTAAAGGCACATACACACATACATGCAGTCTAAGCATACAGAACCAGCACAGTGTAGTTGTTTGGATTCTAAATCCTTGCTGAGCCATGGAAGTCCACTGGGTCACCCTCTCCCAGACCATTTCCGCACGAGATGTATAGCGCTATGATTCCACTTTCAACATCCTATGGAATCTTGGGGTTTGCAATTTAGGGAGGGGTCAGCTGGCCCCTCCCTAAATTGCAAACCTCCAGATTCCACAGGATGTTGAAAGTGGGAACCATAGCGCTATAACAGTCTTGTGCAGAAATGACCTCAGCCTCAGAGGAAGGCAAAGGCAAACACCCCTCTTAACTAATCTTGCCAAGAAAGCCCATGATAAGTTTGCCTTAGGTTCACTATGAGTTGGAAATGACTTGAAGGCACACAACAGCAGCAACAACAACTCTAAGCATGAGTAAAATAGTTCTCAGACCATGAAACTACAAGAATTCATATATTAGAGAATATTCAACATTTTGCAAATTCTTCTTGTTTTTATATATTTTATTATTAACAAAATAAGATGGAATTCTACGCAGAACTAAAAAATTGTGGTATACAGGGAAGCATCCATACATATTTAACTAGACTTGAACATATTGACAGGATATTGTACAAATCAAACAGCACTTTAAAAAAAAAAAGATAGGCCACATCCATTTTATACTGAAAGACATTTCAACTATATAATAGAGGATTATAAGCAAACAGTTTCCCTTCCCTTTCTACAAGCACAAGAAAAAAAAAGATTAATGTCATAGGGCACATTCCTTGGAATTCTTCTGTGCTTTTCTTTTGGTTCATGTTTGTCTTCAAGCATGTTTATTATTCTTACAATCAAGAGGTCCAATTAATCTTCGCTGTATAAAATTTACAAAGCAAATATATAGTACTCAGGTTCTGTATTCTGAATAATTTAAAACAAGTTCCTATTTCCTATGAAACAGCTCAGTTTCATTTTGAAGGTTAAAGTATAAGTTTCCATAGCTCTAGGGAAGCAAAAGCATGAAAATACTCTGTGTATGAGAGAGAGAATGTGTATGTGTGTCCACACTAGATTTCTTTAAAATTATGAGCAAATCTCTGCAATGGTATAACTAGAGGATAAATGCAAATCCTCAAATATTGATTTAACCAAATTTGATATCAATGTTTTTGTCTCCACCTTGCTGTACATATCCTTTTCACACTTTCATACTGTAGAATATTGTGAGGATCAATGGACTAGCTTAATTCCTAGCACTGGAACATCAATAAGTTGGATTCAGATAGAGGAAAAGAGATGCGCCGGCAAGTGTAAATTCCTCATTCTTCAAAGCGCAAGTACTGCATAACAACAGGCTGATTCTACAGCAATTTCATAACAATAATTTCTCCACACTTTTTGTCGTAATTTGTTTGAGAAACTTACAGCCTAGAAAGAATAATGAAAGAGAAGTCTTTAACTTATTATCAGGCAGCACAGTACTAACCAGCTTATTTTGACTGAGATATTATACTTAAAGGGACACAAATAAATAGAACAGTAAACCAGCTAAATTATTTATTTATTTATTTACACTGGACAGCCCTCTGTAAGCTTGTTACTAATGTAACAAGGGCTGTCCAGTGTACCTAGTGCTGCTTGTGACTTTCTTTCTAATAATAACATTTATTTGGCAATTGTTTCACAGCAATCTAGTATATTCTCAATGTGTCATCAGTTCAAACTCTTTGCTATTTCATATTACACAGGCTGGTATAGCAATATCTCTAGTTGTGTCTGTCTCCCAGCATCAAATGCTAATTATAAAACTGGAAGTCTAATTCCCAAATGATATCCAACATATAAGATAACTTGATCCATATCGTATGATATATTAGGTGTGAAAGGTGATTACTATCCAAACTTCAATGAAATTCACAATGAAGAAAAAGCTTTGTAATTTAACAAAATGATACAGTTGAAAGAGAGCAACAGCAAAACTGTAAAATACTGAATATAAATACTGAACACTCAACCTTCATTTTAAAATTTTATCAAAATTTTAGTTGTGTTCTTTTGTTATGTCTCGTTACTAATTTTTCCCTATTCTTATTCCTAGGTTAAAAATGTCCATCTATTTTAAAAAGTATTTCAATGTTTTTGATTTGAATTAATACATTTTTCATTTTACAATCTAAAATGAAACTCTAGATGTACTAAAAATGTATTCCATTGAAATATAAGCTCAGTGTTTTGAATCTGTTAGGAGGAATTGAAACTGCATGGAAGTACTTGTATACATACTTACATTAAAATAAAAAAGATTAAATAATTACTGAATTGTAGGGGGTGTAAAAAAACAACAGACCAAGTACCCATGTAAATACCAAAGTTCGCACACTAAGGATTTGCAGCATTTGTTTTCAGAAGTATAGTAAACAAAACCAAAGCAAACCATGTCACAATAATCTTCGAATCCAGCTTTAAGGATCTGGTTTAATAATTCAGTAAAGAACCCACATGATGAAGCCAATTGCAATTTTTAACCACTCTCCACTTCACAGTAGCCAGATAATTGAAGTGAAAGTATCTTTGAAGTGATCTTTGATGTGAGCCAGTAATATTGGTTTCCTATCCTTTTAGATGATATTCAAAATACAAGTCCACTGAAAGCTTACCAAAAAGAAAATGATAGATGAATATTTTGTATGATTCTGACAAAGCCAGTCTCAATTGATTTCAACAGTAGGGAGACCTATGTACATTCTTAACAATCTCATTGAAATTAATAGGATTGATATATTCTATTAATTTTGCACTTAATCTTTATTTACTCCAATTAGAATGCCTGTTATATATATCCTTGGGATAGTCCCAGTGTATGTAATTAGATTACAATTCTGTCCTGCATCATTCTTATGTTAGAACTACGTTTAATCATTTCTGCTTATTGTTAAGATATACAAGAATTCAGATAAATAAAGCTAAATGAAATTAAACTCAGGATTTAGGTTAGATAATGAACATAATAATGGGTTAGTGTTCTTAACTTCAGTGGTGTATTTCAGTGGTATATCAATTCAAATACAATTTTTTTAACTGATGAAAATATCTGTAACAGTCTTAATAGAGCTACTAATACCACTAGAAGTTTCATTTCTAAAAAACAATATTTGTATTCAATTGTGTTACTTGTTGTATTCCATTTATTGCCTTCCAATCTCCATAGACTAGGCTATTTACTTAATGAAATCACAAAATTGAATTCAGATGCTTAGTTAACAAAATCATAAATATAAATTAATCATTCATATGTATTGCAACAGAACCAATATTTTTCAATGTCTGTTTATGATATAAAAATCTTGTCCATATTTATGAAAAACATGCCTTTAAATTTTCTACAGGTTTCTAAGCAGGCTTAAAACTGATGACTTTAAGCAAGTTTGTGTTTTATGGGGATTACAATAGTATTCTATATTCACTGCATTAAATTTGATTCTTCATTTGACCTTTCCAAAAGTGAAGTAACCAACCATTTTTCTTTTACTTCAGAGCATGGACTTACCAGTTTGAAACATTATGTAAAATAATAGTAACTTATTATTTTAATATCAATAGACATTCAAATTTAATTTGATTTAATATATATTACCTTTTGCCACAAACACATGAAAAAAACTCTCAGTTTCTTATCTTGTCAGCTTTGTGTGAAAATACTTAAAGATTTTTTAGATTACCAAGTTATGAGTTCAACTACTGCAGTACTTCTGAACAGTTTAAAACATATTATAAATGTTCTTTCAGGTTACCTCCTGAAAGAACTCAATGCAATGTTGCAATCCTGAACAATGGGGAAATCCCATATATTGAATTTATTGGAACTTGGCTGAGTAAGTATACAAAGGATAGAAACCTTCCCAAATACTACAGAACTTTAAAGAAGTTTGATTAAACTGTTTCATAGTTTGTCTTTTAATTAGTAGCATATACCAAATTTTTACATATTATTGGAAGGTAAACCTAGTATGTTTTAATCTAAATAACTGCATATTTATGTATATGACTTACTACAAATTTGGTAATAGTATTTCTTAGTTAACAAATTAAATGCAGGCTCAAGTTTAATTTTGTAAATTTTTAAGACTTGGTAGTACCTCACAACTGTTCCAGGAATGTTTTACTAAATGGATACAAACAACCAGCACACACATCATGAGAGACACAAATGCCATTTTTGTTAGAATGGCAAAACTTTCATTAAAAAAAAGAAAATCTTGTATAAATACAGAATTTAATTTTTTTCAATTTAACTGTACACATTTTCACAGTAAAACTGTCAAAACGGGAAAACCAGGCACCACTTCATATTCACCGAATTTAAGTTAACTCATATCTCGCAAACATTCTGAGACATGTGCTTAAAAATGATTAAGAACACAACAATTTTGTCATATGTAGTTTCTCTAAAAATTCTGTTTGAAAGAACAGAATTGTTGTATTCATTTTTTTCCAGTTTATTGGCTGTTTTTAAAAAATTCTCTCATAATTTTATGGATATATATTTAATTTGTTAATAAAATCTATTTTAAAAATTATAATGGTGAGCTATGTTTGTGATGTTAGAAAGTAGCTCAAGACTTAGTATATGACAAACTAAAATTCAGTAATAATGCCAACATTTTCTTTGATTGGAAGAAAATGGCAAATAAGAGGTGCAACAGTAATTGGTTTGTTACAGCATAAACAAAGTCTGTGGCACTTAAAAACTAACAGATTTATTTAAACTTAAGCTTTTGTGAACTAGACTTTATTCCACTTTTGATGCATTTCATTACTACCAAACTCCCCCTTTTTATTATATATTCTCCCACAAGTTTAGATTTTGTTTGGACTCATTTGCTCTACATAACTATAACCTATATAATTCTGACAATGTCTGTGTTGCAATATAGATCTTAATAAAGACCACATGCAGTATGAACATTCAGAAAGCTGTATTTAGAACTGTATCATCAAAGTAAAATAATGCAATTCATAATGTGTATTTACAAATAGTTGTTCAAGACAGCCCGTATAAATTTATTGCTCTTAGTTATAGTTGCAAACATCTGTTTGGAGAAGTGTTAGATAACCTGCACTTTTCAGTTAAGACTGACATTATATATCTCTTTTCTGCATAGTTAAGCTTTTGTTCAGACATGAGGCAAAGTTAAAACCAATTGCTTGAAAATGAGCTGTGTGACCTTTGTCTTGGTTTGTCACCTTTGGCCTTTAATTTGAAGTTCCTGAATATCAATTTATTCTATTTTTAGAAGTGAGATGTCAAGAATCTCTGTGTTAAGTATTTACATTGTATAAACTAGAAAGCGAAGTAAAAGCAAGTGAATGTGAACTACCATAGAGTTGTTTTTGGAAAGGAGAACACACTATTACTTTGTTTTTGTTTTTCCAAACTTTCCCACCCCAAAAGAGTACCCGCCATTAGTTTACATTCAGAACAACTTAATTCCCTAAACATCAAGCAATTAATTAGTTTTCATATGTCATTCTGCTGAAACTTTCATAAAGACCTCACCCAACCCTTTTTCTTTGCAATGATATCCAGTTTCCTTGCGGCCTTTCAAATTATTCATATCTATAAAAATAACTGTCACTAAGAGTTTAGACTGATGGATTGAAAGAACTTACAACTGACCATTCTTATAACCTAAAATAAAATTTCTGTATGACTAGGGACACCAACATAGTATTCAGACTCCTAGTGCAAGGGATGACATAGAAACAAAGCACATCTGCCTCTTGGAAAAGCAGCCACCATGTAATTTATGAAGAATGTAGGAAGAATAAAAACAAAATGAAAGATACAGTGACTTACTGCAATAGTTCTGGCATTTTAGAACTTGAGAGTGTTTTCAGTTGGCTTTAATAATGATCAAGATGGCTGTCTCGCTTCAGCACTTTGGCCAGCGACATCATACAGCGTCATGTCATAGGAGGGGCTTTTGTGTGAAAGCATACACCGCTATATTTCTGCAAACCATTACTAGCCTTATGGATTTGATGAAACAAACCAGAAATTTAACATTAAGTATACTGGAAAGATTGCAACGACAGTTAACGAACGAGGAGGCATGAATGAAAGCTTTCAGTCATTGTCTAAAATGGCTCCAAAAGCTGCCTTTTAGTAATAAATACTGTGAACAGCAACATCCTCATATGCATTCAGTCAATCAGACAAGGACATACAAAAATGCAAAAGGAAACAAAAATGCTGTCCTGTAATATTTAGCTCTTACAATCAGTTTTTTCTACTTGAGAGCAGTAGTCTGAGATACTACTTCAAAGGGCAGCATTATATTTTGCCTGTACCCATAGCAATGATGGTTTTGATTCTCACAAAGGCCATTATTCTCCTTTTCTCATCACATTTTAAAATTTCAGGTGTTTTAGCATGTTCTATAAGCGTGTTTTTCCATAAGTGTGCTCCCCCCCAAATACTGTATTCACATGTAATTGTGGCAGCAAACTGATTATACTAAGTAGCTAACACTAAGAAACATGAAAAGCCTTTTTCTGTTCTGTACCTCAGTCGTGACAGTCATATATTTTCTATATGTATTGTATGATCAAATATGGGGTTTTTTTTTGTACATTCTTGAAAACACCATTCAAAACACTTATCACTATATCCTGTGCTCAGTTTCCAACAGATATTCAGTATTACCATAAATAAACCAATACTAAATAAAATGGTTTCCCTGTAAATGGTAATCGTATTTCCCTTAAGATACTACTACAAATACAAAAAGTAACTGGCCCATTCCACCTGTTTTCTATGTGGTACTACTACAGCACATTCATAAGATACTGATTCCCAACAGCCAATGAAGTTGCCTGATGCAAATGAATACATGTTTAACACTTCAGTAATTAAGCAGGACTGAAAACTACTTCAAACAGCTGGAGGCTGCATTAAAATATTTCCAATTTTGTTAAGAGCCCTTTTGGGCTGATTTGTAATAGTGTAATCTATTTTGAAAGGAGACAGTATATGATAAAATTACCTCAAGGCCAATAGGTGGATATTAAACTCTGCCTGCCTTTCAAGCTGGAAAGAGTGCTTCACATATTGAATTCTGCTGTAATCCATTTACCTTTTTAACTGAGCACATATTCCGGTGTATACA
Organism: Ctenosaura bakeri; assembly: GCA_948474755.1. Taxonomy (NCBI): domain Eukaryota; kingdom Metazoa; phylum Chordata; class Lepidosauria; order Squamata; family Iguanidae; genus Ctenosaura; species Ctenosaura bakeri. The sequence continues at coordinate 127,729 of CAOLHI010002613.1, read as the reverse complement.
GATCACTATATCTTCTTCCTATTGCATGAGTCTTGAGGGGTGTTAGCTAAAAGAGAATTTATTGTTTGCTCTGGCCTATTTATGTGTTAAGACTCTGAACAGTTTATACAAGACAGCAGTGGTCTGTATATAGCTTTACTGCCCAGATAATTTTAAAATATCGTTTTCCAGGTACCTGATAACTGAGGCAGATGACAGCCTGCTTATGCCTTATATCATATTGTAGGATAGTTTCAAAGCACTAGTACCGTCAATTGGAAAATGATTTTTTTAGTTAAAGTACATCTTTGCCTATCTGAAGTAAATAACACCAAATTCCACACTACTCCTATTCTCAGCAGCTGGTGTTTTTATTTATGCTCAACAAACCGATCTGACTAGACCTCTACCCGGGTTAGAAAGCAGGCAGCAGAGCACACATATTTCAGGTTCTTTATTTTCCCTTTCAAGACATGCCATCAATATAGCAAATTTCACAAGGAATTAAGAGTCATTGCTACACCGCGTTACAGCAACCTACAGAAGAAGAATATAGGGACAGAGCAAGAGTGGAAGCAGTCAAGGAAATAAAATACGGGGATGGGGGAGGGAGGGCGAAGAAACAGGGTAAGAGCTAGGATTTCATTTTCTGTTGCATGAAACCGTTCAAGATGGCGGCCTATATTACTTACATTTTAAAGCCTCATAGAGAGGACCCCGACTTGGACAAAAAGATCAAGCGGCAACAGACCTCGCTCCCTCCCCTCCCCTCCCCTCCCGAAGCCCCCAAGGGCAGAATAATTACCAAGGCGCATGTTTAAAACGGAATGAAAAAATGGGACACAAATCGGTGAAAGCCCAGATCCATCCTCAGCTCTTGCGACGGGAGAAAAGGCTCACGCCCCGCTTAGCAAACAATGTAGCTGTCCGTCTCTTTTAGCCTCCTTGAGTCCGGGTTCCCACGTGCGCCACAACCTTGCGCCTCCAGCCCCTCTCTCTCGCGCGCGCTCTTTTCCTCCAAAGTCCTGGGTCGGGTTTCCACCCCCCACCCCCACCCCCCCCCAGCATCCCGCCCTTCTTCCCTCCCGACCCCATCCGCGCAGGGAGGCTCCCCGGCCGGCTTTTTGCCCATACAAAAAAAAGGTCGACGCGCAACAAGGCAGGGAAGGGGTGAGGCACAGGAGCGGGGGCGGCCACCGGGGTGGGGTGGGGGGGCGGAGTGGAGAGAGAGGGCGAGCGAGGAAGGGCCGACACGCCCCCTGGCGCCCAGTCGCCGAAGCTTTACCTGAGGGCATTGTGGGGGACGGGGGCCCGCGCGGGGGTTTTGAGCCTGGGCGCAAGCGGGGCGTCCTACGGGTTTCCCGTTCCCGGGCTACAAGAAACAACTCTGCGTCTTTCAGGGAAAAGGAGGCACAGGCGAGGGGGAGCCCCCCTCCCCCGCATACGGTCCCGTTTCTGAGGGCTGACAAGAGGGAGGGAGGGAGGGAGGGAAGGCAAGGTGTGAACCCGGAAGCAGACCCGCCTCCTCAGCGGCCACCCAGGCGCACCGTCCCCGCTCCTGCTAGCAACTTTTTTTCTCTTCAGAACAAGGCACAGGCGTACCCAGGGGTCCCCCGCCCTGCCCCGTCCCTCGCTCGCCCTGGACGCAGCCCTCGCCTCCCCACCCCGCTTCCCCAAGGCAACAGGCGAGGAGAGCGCTCGCCCTGGCTTACCTCCCGCGCGCCATGGTCGTCCGGCTCGGTAAGGCTGGGCTCGGGCGGCTTCCCCGCGAGGGGCGGGGGAGCGGAGCGGAGCGGTCTCTAGATAGGTACGGGGGGGTCTGTATAGAATGTAAAGGCAAGAGGCGAGGCGAGGCGAGGCGAGGCGGGGGCGGGAGAGGCGCTCCGCTGGCTGGCAAGCCCGGCTAAGGCTGAGCCGCGGCGGCGCGCAGCCCGTGCGGCAGCCACTTACTTTGCGCCGCCGCGGGCGCCCACCTGCTTAAGCCCTCCCGCCCGCGCGTCTCATTGGTTGCGCCGCGGCCAGCGCTACAGAAGCCCCTCGGCCGCCTCTCTGGCTCCTCGCGGGGATCCTCCGCGCATCTTCCCTTTCCCCGGCTCCGCTTCGCTTCCTCGGAAACCACGCCCCCTGTGAGCCGGCGGCGGCGGCAGGTTCCTTCCATCGGCAGAACCCGCCCGGTTTGGATCCACTTGGCCGGCCGAGGTCCTGCTTGGACATCCGATTGCCGGAGGTTGCCTCTGAAAGAGCACACGTGGCTTACCTGGGAGCAGGGTCTTACCTGTGCCCGGATACAATAAGATTAGATGGCCATTCTTTGGCTAGTTCGTATTCGTTCTCTAGAGGCCATTTCCACACTAGACTGTTATAGCGCTATGATTCCACTTTCAACCTCCTATGGAATCCTGGGGCCCCTCCCGAAACTGCAGACTCCAGGATTCCATAGGAGGTTGAAAGTGGAATCATAGCGCTATAATAGTCCCGTGCGGAAATGGCCTCGTAGTGCTATTATTCCGCTTTCAACATCCTACGGAATCCTCAAAGGCCCCTTCCTAAACTGCAAACCCCAGGATTCCCTAGGATGTTGAAAGCGGAATAATAGCGCTATAACAGTCTAGTGCGGAAATGGCCTCTGTCGTGCGGCTTGGTATCGATCAGAATAAGAACATTGTTGCTTGCAAAACTAGTGTGGGCTCTGCGTCCAAAGAACTTAATACTTTTGGTAACATGAGGAGTCGGTCTGGGGTGGAGGCGAAAGAAGACATGGGAGAAAGAAGGGCATCTGCAGGTACTTAAGAACGAGTTGATGCTGGGGACTAGCAGTAAAAGAATAAACCGTGGACTTTTATGGACCAGTCTGAAAGGAATGGTTATGACAGGAACATCATTTTATGAAAGGGTGAGCCCTGTATGGCCTTCCAGGTGTTGGGCTGCGATTTTCTCCCTTGCTAACCATTGCTTATGCTGGCTACAGCAGGCTGACTCAGATTGCAGTTCAACAGTTCTAACAAAGAATTTAGGAAGGTTGAGGGAGCCTTGATTCCATACACGCTGATTTCGCCATTTGTTGTTATTATGTGCCTCCACTCTGACTTAGGGCAACTCTGTCTTAGGCAGATCCATTCAGGGGAGATTTTGTCCTTGCCTTCTTCTCAGGGTGTGACTATGTGATTTGTCCAAAGTCACCCAGTGGATTTCCAAGGCTGAGCGAGGATTCAAGTCCTAATCAAACAGACTACTACCCCAGTGCTACTCAAAGTGGTGATCCCTGGAACAGTCCTGGTCCCTGGTAAATTTTCCAGGAAATGAAGAAAATGACTGTAGACAAACGGGACAAATATGATTCTGGTCCCTGGCACACTGGGGGAAAAATGCTGGTCCCTCACATCAGATAGTCTGTGAAGCACTAAACCACACTGTGTTGTCTGTCTCTCACTAGTTTGAACTACTTGCCCTTTTCTGCTTTGCTTTTGAGCCTATATATGTAACTGCCCTTTTAATTTTATGCACCTTTGTTCAGAATTATGTCCCTTTGAGTCCAGTGTCTCACTACCTTGTGAGTATGTTTAGAACTGGGTAGGGTTATCATCCATCTTCCTTCAACTGGACATGTCTTCTTTTTCAGAGCTAAAAATTCTGCCTGAGTGGCTTTCTGAAATTTCTGGCTTTTCTTGCAAGCCCTTCTCCTTGGAAGCTGGCAGCCTTAGTGAATCTATGTGACAAAGCAGAGGGCCTTTATGAACTTCACTGTTATTCCACTTTCAACATCCTGTGGGATTCTGGGGTTTGTAGTTTACTGAGGCCAAAGAGCTCTCTGGCTGAGGATTCTAAATGCCCCTCCCTAAACTGCAAACCTCAGGATTCCATAGGATGTTGAAAGTGGAATAGTAGCTCTATAACAGTGTAATGTGGAAAGACCCAGAGTAGAGCTTTCCAAACTGTGTGTCATGACACATTAGTCTGTTGGCTGCAGTGTGTAGGTGTGCCGCCGCCGCCGCCCTGGGCCAAAAAAGACCCTGTCAGGGTGGCGGTTAGTTTAACTATGGACACATACATAAATTGTAATAAGGAAATGTATGGGGACACAATGCGTCTCATGAAAATCTTTCATTTATATTTTTTTATATTTTTTAAAATATACGCTTTATGCTTTATTTATTTATTTATAATACATAAAACTGAATTACTGTGTCACAAAATGATGCATTTCTAAAAAATGTGTCACCAACATGAAAAGTTTGGAAAGCTCTGGCCCAGAGTGTCGTATGCAGAATATCCTATCACTAGGGATGGCCAAGAGTATAACTTGTGAGTGTACTGTCAACACTGTACACAGAGGAGACTCAGGGAGGGGGAAAGGTAAATGTTGGCAACAGTGGCACTGGCATGGAAGGAATTACTGTGTGGTATGGAGTGGTTGTGAGCTTCTTGCCTTCTCCTCTTCCTCTTTTTTCTCTTCTCAAGATCCTCTTTCTATTGTCCCTTTCACCATCTATTGCTCTTCTTCTTGTTGAGGTTCCACTCTAGCTCACAGGGTTGTTGTGGGAACGTGCAATGCTGGAGTAGTTGATGGGCAGATGTAAGGGGGATGGGCCTCTAATCCCAGGTTGTATTGGAATATTGCTGGGGTAAACAGATCAATTGTTGATATCATTAAATATCACTATATAGTCAACTAAAATTGTTGAATTTAAATAGGAGGAAAGTTTGGAATGTTTCTAGTAGCACTTATCACAGCTTATATAGCAGGGGTATTTAAAGCAAGAGGAATTGTGATTGATGATTTGAAATAGCAAATGTGTCTTGTTTCTTCATTTCTGAAATATAGTGACCCTAAGCCTTAGGTCATTACTAATATGGAAGGATGGCAGTTTTGAGTTCAATGGAGATTGCTAAGTGGGCACAGAACTCTTCCCAGAGGCATCTGGCGAGCCACTGAAAAACAGGATGTTTTGACTAAGGAGGCCATTGTTCTCATCTTGTAGGTCTCTTTTCACATTTTTCTTATTGCAAATTAGCTTGCAAATCGACAATGTAGGAATACATAAGGACCATAGCCTTCTAATTAAAAAGAAAAAAAGAGAAGAGCCTGACCTATTATGATTCCAGTGCCATAGTTACTATGATGAACATTAAAGAAAGAAAGAGAAAGATGGCTCATGATTTCATAAACATATGAAGGATATGCTGTATGTGGACATTTGTTCCTCATGTCCAGTATTGTCCACTGACTAAGGACAATAGTGACTTTCCAGGGGGTGAGGCAAAAAGAGATGGCTTGATATATTCTTCTTCCTGAGGTAGAACAATCAATAGCACCCTCATCACCCAAATTGAGTATTCTTAACCAGCCTTCTCAGTGTCCTCTTCTGAGTTTACACTTCTTCCCATTAAAATACATAGAATGGTTCTTTATACCTCCTTCCATCAGACAACTAAAGACATTTTCAATTAAACATGCAATTGATGACTAAGTGCTATGGAGAAAAGGCTTTAATGGGGTGCATGTGCTGCATTTCCTAGAATTGTTACTAACATGCTTTTATATTGTTTTAAAGTATTGCTGTTTTAATATGGTACTGCATTTAATTGTTTTTTAAATTTTTCACTACTGATTTTAAATTCAAGTACTTGTGTGTGAGCCCCCTTGGGTCGCATTCAAGAGAAAGGTGGAGTTTACAGAAATGTAGCTGCAATGAGGCAAAACGAGGACATTGTCCTCTCCTAATAAGAATTGTGCCCCCAGCAATGAAATTTTCCTTCATTCTCCAAATTTATAGCATTGCAGTAACTTAAAACAACTATTGAGCATTTAGAAATACAGTATAGACATCCAAAGAAAGGGAGTGGGCATAATTACCAAGAGAATATGGACGGAGCAATTGGAAGGGTTCTAGGTGTGAACAATTTTCAGTTTGTTGCTCTCTGCAGGGCTAGAAATTTGAAGATTGAGTGGAAATTTCATTGTATGGAGGACAAAATTCCTATTTGGGAGCAACATCTTTGCTCCCCACTCCCTGTAGCTACAATAATGGTGAGATATAAATGGTGATATATAATGGTGAGACTAAATATTCCCAGCACCCATTCTGGAATAGTATTCTGAGGGTCGGTTTCCTAGTATAGATATGGAATATAAATACTAAAGCTTAATAATGCTTGGAGTGTATACAGTATGACAGCTAGTGTGGTTTAGTGGTTTGAGTATTGGACTGTGACTCTGGAGACTTCGGAGCATTGGACTATGACTTTTATATAAACAATTACCTTCTTGTTATTCATAATGTACATCTTTCTCTATGTTGCTTGGTTTGATTGCTTAGACCCTTGTGCTGGACGTCTCATGAGAACTAAGTCTTGCCATGCAATTAAGGCCTATTTTCACTACTTCCGAGGTAGAGCCAAGAGAAGTCACCCTTGGGCACTACAATTCCCAGAATCACCGTGTCAACATAATTCTGCTCTGGGGGCACCATTTATGGAAGGTGGGGAAGGGGAACCTACATTTTTTCCATCAAGAGCAACTACACCTTTTATATTGAGATGGAGAAAGTAGCTCACAACAGATGTTTTTGATGTACAGCTGGCCCTCCACATTTGCTAGAGTTAGGGGCAAAGGATCAGAAAAATCACAGATATGAAAGGGAGCAAGCCATTTGTGAAAGGGGCCAAGGCATGGTGGAGAGAATGGGCACCCAGGCTCCAAACCAGGTCAGGGAAAGGAGAGGGAAGGCATGATGATTCTGTGCTTCCTCTCTCTTGCCTGTCTTCTTCTTTGGGTGTGGGGGCATGAGGGTTTGTGGTGCTGAGAAATCAGGCAGTGAGCTATCCTTAGCTGACTAGGCACCTGTTATGGAAAAGGATGAGGACCAGAGGCAGATTTTAAAAGGGCGGTGCAGCCTGATTGGAGCCACCAAGAGGGAAGGTTCCCCTGGGAAAAAAGTGCCTGAAGTAAGGGGGCAGGGGTTGGAGAAACTCACAAATAATCAAATCCGTGACAGTCAAACCCACAAATGTGAAGGGTTGACTGTACATTGTGAAATTTCTGCCTTGAGATAGGCAGAACATCTTGCCCCTTCTTCTGTACTGAAATTAATATCATACTTCCTTACGAAAGTCTGGCATGATATGTCTTGTACAACACTTTTCCCGTCTGAGCATTTCAATTAAGAAATTATAGATATCAGAGCTGGGAAAGAACAGTGCCTTAGATGAAGCGCGGGCAAATTGTTGTTGTTTTGTGTCTTCAAGCTGTTTCTGATATATAATGACCTTAAGGCACCCTGCCACAGGATTTTCTTAGCAATATTTGTTCAGTAGGGATTTGTGGTTGCTTTCCTTTGAGGCTGAAACAGTATGACTTACCCAAAGTCACCCACTGGGTTTCTGTGGCTGACCAGGGATTCAAACCTTGGTCACCCTAAGTGGACTCAGACCACTATCTCATGCTGACTCAACATGCACTCCTCTGCAGGTCAGATTGCAGTTCCCATCAGCACTAGCCAATGTTGGGAAATGTTGGGTATTGCACTCCACCAGCAACTTGGAGAGCCACACTTTGCCTAGTCTACCATAGACAGTGCAGAAAAACAACTACCACTACCACTCAGCACTCCTGTTAGATGTGACAAAGCTTTATCTGCTTACTGGCTATGAGTGGACTTTAGTGATAACAAAAGCTGTCTGTGAGTAGACTTTTATGATAATATAATAGCATTCAGAAGAAGCTAGCAGTATATTTAAAATTCAGGAGAGTAGCCATGACATCTTGCATTTACACAAATGTTTCATAAGGAAAATACTTGAAATTCTATGTATATTTGGCTGATATTTGGAGTGAGCTTGGCATTTTTTTAATGATGCTGAGTAGCCTTGTTAGCTCACTAAAACTAATTTTATGTTGCTATAATCTATTATGTGTATCATTTTATTAAAGCTCTTTATCATTTCTGTAGTCTTATATATAATATTTAAACAGCTTTTGTAACCTGGGTCGAGACAAACAAGTGACTTGCCTTCAGGAACTTCCTGCTTAGAGTGGCTACATTGTTTGTTGGCAAGGGAAATGCATTTCAGAGCACTTAGTAATTAAGATGGGAAGTGATTATTTGAGGGAGGAGAGACAGAAGGTGCCTTCTTAGGAGTCTGTGGGTGGCACACCACTGCTGGTCAATAAATTAGCTTTGCTTTTCATCTTAGTCATCTGCTACAGTCATTTTCATCACTGCAAAATTATTGCTGCCATTTCAGTCAGCATTTCTGATCTCTCTAGAGGATCTTACAAAGAAAACTGATGGAATTTAGAGACCTTTTTTGCATCCAAGTTGGCTAAAATACCACACTCAGATGAAGGTTTCATCTCTTCAAAACCGCTTGGATACAGAAAGGGTAGTTACCAATTATTCTAAACTAGTTAATTAAAATGAAAGTATTGCAAAATATTCTAATAATGCTGAAGAAGAAAAGGCAAGTTGAATTTTTATTTTCTTTTACTGAGAATTGTCTCAAAAATTCAAGGATTTGATAAATAATATATGGTAAAATTCCATCTGTAGTAGCTGATCTCCCATGTATGGACATTTCCTCATGAAATAAAATGAAATACATAATTCATGCTAACGTAGCTATTAAACATTGCCTATAGATATGCTGACTATTGGCTGATCCAATATATGTTTACATCCTCATAAGTCCATCTGTGTTTACTATTCCCAAGGAGTTATGCATGGCATGCTTAGACCTAAATCTTATGCTGTGTTTTGTTGCAGCACCAGCACAATAGAACTTTCTTTGTCTTGCCTCTCCCAGGTTGCTCTCAGTGCAACCTGAAAGCTGATTCTTGAGGACGTAATGCAGGCTTTCACAGTGCATAGAAGGCTGATGTAAGGAGGAAAGGCTGATCCCCTTGCAGTTCAGCTGATAGAAGCACTGCTGTCAGGGATGTCCCCATTGGATTTAGGCCTTGCTGTGGAATGCTGTGTATGTTTACTTAGAGGTAAGCCTTGTTATCTCCAGTAAGGCTTCAGCTGGACTGAGTGATTAATGTGGTCATTAACAGTACCATCCTATGCATTAACTTGAAAACAAATCCTGTTTAGTTTGATGGAAAATATGTGTAGAACTGCAGCTTAAAAGCAATAAATTTGTCTTCAAGTTTCCCTTTTTCAAAAAGTAATTGGTGTGCTTTAAATATCACTTATATTAATAGTGATGTAGATTTCTCTACTTTTAGTTGGTTATTCAACAATTAGATATTAATAGAAATATTAATTGAAAGAGGCATGGTGATGGTAAAAACAAAATGACATCGAGTTGCAATTCTGTCTGTGTCTGTTCAGAAGTCCTGCTGACTTCAATAGAACTGATTCCATTTAAGTGTATTCTGAGTTCAGATTCTGTTTTTCAAACAGTTTCTGTACTTATTTTTAAAAAAATTTTAAATATCAGTCTTCCTTCTTTAACTGTAAAAGCTCATAACATTTCTTCAAGCCTTCATGAACCCTCTGTGAGGACATCATGTTCCCCCCGGTAGGCCCACAGACCAGAGGCTAAGAACTGTTGCTTTATAGCATTTTGTGTCTCACTGTTGTATTCTGGCGATTTTCCTTTATTATTTTTAATTTTACATCATTTTCTTAGGCCTACAGCTATTGCACCCTTAATATCTGATAGTGTAAATATGTCTTAAGGCTTTGGCAAGTGAAAAAAAAGGCTGTGATTTGCTTTCAGGCAATATTCGCTTTATGACGGTGGTATGGAACCTTTATTAGTGAGATATGCCTGCATAAATAAATAGTTAAATAACTAAATAAATTATGATAGTTAACAAACCAGGATGGGAAAGCATAGTTAGATCCTGATTTATTTTAACTAGCTACATTTACAGTGAAGCACAGTTTCCCAAGTTTAGTTGTAACCAGGAATGGAGGCTAGCTTGAAAGTAAAGCAGGAGCTCTTGATTTCCTTCTGTCACTTACACAAGAGGAAGAGTGTAAAGGAATACATAGAGAAGAAGACTTGTGAAATCTTGTTCTGTCTCCACATTGTGGGACATACATGAACACACACAAGCTTTTCAATCTATACATAGGGACTATAGTACCCTAGTTTACTAGATGCACAAAACAGCACGCACAGAGTGAACATACCTGCTTTCTAAAATCCTAATGACAGTTGGGATTCTGGAGTATTTCCAAAAATAGGACTAAGTTGAACACATCTGAAAAAACTGACTTAATTTATGAGTACATATTTTGTACTACATATGACCTTTCATACTCCTTGAGTTTCATCTACTGGTAAAGTATTCTGCACAACTGGTAGAAAGATCTCTATGTATCTATCCATCTGGGCTCACAGTACAAGATGCAGGTGTGTTTATGATAATCAAAAGTATGTTATTTTTGGTCTGATTCCAGAGTACCATTTTTAGTTCTGTTTTATTCTCTTAAAAGCTTTGCACAAATAATGCAATCACAAAGTTTTGCATCTTTTTGAATCCACAGTAAATGTAGGAGTAGTGGAAGAATGGTTTTAGAAAGGTAAAATTATGGGTCATATATAATAATGACCAAGGGACATAGCAGAAGGCTGGTGAAAGTGGGCCAAGATTAAATTTTGAATCTGAAGTTGGTAGAGATATGTTAAAGTCAGTAAGATGAATGATAGTGTTCAAGACTGCAATGTGGTTTCAAAATGCAATAATTTAAATGGATAAATATGAAAAATGTTCCAAAATGATAGTGATAATGAGGGCGATTGTTCTTTGCAATAATTTAATATTGCATTTCTAAAAACATCATACCATCACAACAATTTTTTGAAAGAGAAATCAAAATAGTTGTGAGAGAGAGGGAAATGTTACACATCAGCTTACATTCTTTGCCTTGAGCAAAACATAACTCTGTCAAGTAGAGTAGAATAATCTTGTTTTAATTCAATAATTTAATAAAACCACATTCCTGGTTCATGTCAGTCTTTTTCATATGCAATATTGGCAGTGTCAGTTATGATCCTTATTTAAACTAATACCTACATGTCAGCTCACATTAATGAAAGTTGCAGAAGAGTAATAAAAGAGTATCATGTCTTGTGGCCCACTTTCATGAATGCCATATCCTGGTTTGAACATGGATTTCTTCACTGATAACAATAACATCTCCCTGCTGTCTAATGAAATCAGCCTCAGTCGTCATGACCTCGAACTGCCAAAGCATTTGCTTCCGTTGTTAATTAATTCATTGTACTAGTAGGACTAAAGGAAAATGATTTGATTATTTCTTAAAGAGTCCTCATTCGATTTGTGTAGAAAGAGAATTGCAGCATTAGAGAGGATATTAAGAAAACAAAGCTCTAAAAATATTAGTCAGAATTTAAGTCAGATTTTTTTTTTAAAAAATGGTGTATATCATTTACCCTGTGATAGAATTCCAACAGAAGGTTATTATGGAACGTAATTTCACTTAAATTACATAGAAGGCATGATACAGAGTGGGGGAAAGGAGAGTAAATATAATGAGCAAGCTAACATGCTTGTGGAAGTCATTTTCTAAAATGGCTGGGCGCCATCGTCCTACAGCCCATAATGACACTTTCATCCTCAAACCTTGTATTAAACCATAGACTTTTAAGGCCATTTCTGTACCGCACTCTTATAGCACGATTATTCCACTTTCAACATCCTATGGAATCCTGGGGTTTGCCAGCTGGCCCCTCCCTAAACTGCAAACCACAGGATTCCATAGGATGTTGAAAGTGGAATAATCATGCTATAAGAGTGTAGTGTGGAAACGGTGTGTAACAAAGCTCAATGGTAATGTTCCCAAAGACTTGTCAAAGTACACAGCCAGTTATCAAAATAAATAAGTTGTGTGTGTGCATGCATGGAATGCTTCATGAGACAGGTGCTGCAGGAAGATGATCATTTTGGAAAAAGGCTTTTGCAAACTCACGACAGCATGCTCATGACCACCTACCATTCCCCCCCCAATTCAAAACCGTGGCTATTTCCGCACTACACTCTTATAGCGTGATTATTCCACTTTCAACGTCCTATGGAATCCTGGGGTTTGCTGGCCGGCCCCTCCCGAAACTGCTAACCCCAGGATTCCATAGGATGTTGAAAGTGGAATAATCGTGCTATAAGAGTGTAGTGCGAAAATGGCCCGTGTCTTACACATCAAGGAGGTGAAAATTGGCATCAGTAATGTCTTTCCTATGGAATTCTATTACTGGGATCGGACTAAGTTACTGACTTAAGTGTATATATTCTGAAAATCAAGAACCATTGACCATGAGAACAATTAGGCAAGCATATTTTATTGGGAAGCTACAGGTATGACACAATTGTTAGCATTCATTTGGTACATTTATTAAGCTGTGCCAGAAGATAAATATTGAGGGTGGATTAGTGCAGTGACATACACTATTTTGTTACTTTGGCATTACAAAAAGATAAGGCAGTGGAAATCTTCCAGTTAGCATGTGTAAATTCACTAAAGGAAATATGTGTGGTCTATTAAGAGTTCTTGCCTACATTCTCAAAGTTTGTGAGCTGGCTTGGTCCTATGTTGGAGATTTCTTTCACTCAGCTGTGCTGCCAATGGATATTGGATCAATAGGTCTGAAAAAAAATGGAAATAATCAGATTTAATTGTTGAGACATGCATCTATTTTGCATCAGATCAAATATTTTCTAATACTGTGATCTTCTATAGCAAGTTCTATTGCAGCAAGCTTTATCGAAAACTATTGAACACAGTGAGAGCAGATATTATAGGATTTCAGTAGCTAGTGAATATTTTCTTATATGTGCAAAACATATTGCCTGCATCTGACGTATGCATCTTTGTTGATGTTGGTGTATTTTGGATTGTAATCTGGGTGCCTATTAAGAAGGGCATAAATGCCTTTCAAATAAACATATATTTTCAAGTACGCTCTGAAATGAGGGATTAAATTTGATGAAAGTAGAGAATAATCAAATATTATTAGGTTGCATCTGCACCAACCTGTCAACACGCCTTACCAGGAGTACAAAACAAAGACACACTGCATTTTCTTAAAAACCCTTGAAATGGGGGTGGGAGGAGAGAGAGAAGGGAAGAGATGCATCTGTAATGTTTTTCTACCCAGTCTTGAATAAATAGCATTTTCTTTACCCCGAGGGGAAAAAAAACATATTTTTTTTTTGGTTGTTTAGATCTAGCACCATTTTGAAACCCGCCTATTACATTACTTAACCATAAACTGGAACCTAACAAGGAAAGACAAGTCTCAGATAATGATGGAGGGACATCTTGTTGTTGTAATAAGCAAGACCTAGGAACGTTGGAGTGACAGTTATAGGGACACAGCTGCCAGGCCACAGAAAAGGGGGCCTCTCTTTTTCCCTTTGTATAAGTAGTCATTAAGCCATGAAGTAGGAAACAGCAAACATAAGTAGATAAAGGATTAATTATCACTTTAATTATCTCTGAGATCAAAAGGAGCCTGTTGAAGAGATGTGAACTCCATTTGAGGCCTGAGATTAGCACAGTCCCCCCTCCCCAATTCTAATTCATTTCCTGAGGTTTGATGGTTTGAAAAAAACAGGCTGAAATGATATACCTCCCAGGACCCATGCCCACTGGTTGCTGCTTGTCTATTATGATAGGCAAGGATCAAAACAGTGGAACTGTTGATCAAACACATCTTCTTTCCCAATTTGTTTTCTTTAATTCTTAAGAAATCCCTTTCAGAAATCACTTTTTAAGATAATGGCTTCTTCAAATACACTGAGTATAATGGGTTAATACAGTTGGCCTTCACCATTTCCTAAGGTTAGGATGTAGGACCTTCACAAAAGTGCAAAAATCACAGATATCAAAATGTGTGTATCTGTCTGTGCAAAGGGGGGGAGGCATGGTGGGGAGAATGGACACCCAGGGTCCAAACCTGGTCAGGGAATAGAGAAGAAAAAGGGTTGGGTGAGCATGGGGCTCTATGCTTCCTCTTTCCTGCTCATCTCCTTCTTTAGTTGTGTGTGGGGAGCACTGGGAGAAAGCTTGTAGTGCTCAGAAATTGGGCTGCAACTCATCCTTAGCTAGCCAGGTAGCAGCTGGTGTGGTGGTGGAGCACCAGGAGAGGGTTTTTAAAGGGCTGCATGGCCTGATTGGAGCTGCCAAGAGAGAATGTTTCTCAGAAAAGAAGCACTTGAGGTGGGGGGAGAGGCAAAAGTTGGAGAAACTCACAAATAATCAAATCCATGAAAGTCAGATCAGCTGGGAAAATTAAAATTGCCAATGGAATGCTCAGAGTTGTAGTCCAAAAAGTAATTTTCCCAAGTTCTATATATAATTTTACTTAGTTTTTGTTTAGACTTTATTCATTTTGTTTCATACCCATTTTTTAACCAAGGTCCATCACTATGCCTTTAACAGTAGCTTGATTTGCAATAAACAGTAGGGAAGCATTCATCTCCAAGCTGCTTGACTGCTCATTCCTACAAGTCAGGCTGGTGAAAAATTGGCAACTCATATTTTTTCCTTACATTGTGTGTCATGCAGTTTCTTTTACTGAAAATCCAGAACTATGTTGCTTCTACATTCTCTGCTAAAAGAATGGATGGACTTTTTTTTTGTAAGGCAACAAAGGCATCAATTAGCATGTCACAACGTTTTTAAAATGGGGACTTTTGCCAGCGTGCTCTTGTACAATTCCCAGTTGCACAAGTGGTTCTACATTCTTTTCACTCATGGAAAGAGGTATCTCAGATCTTCTTGTGGAGGCAATTTCAGCTATTTTGAAAGGCTGGCTGACATGCCAGTTGGGCATGGACCTCCTGTGAACTGCTTCCAGATACCAGTTCTGCTTGCATTTTTTGATGCATTGTTCTTGAATGGGCAATTAAAATCCACTTCTTTGAGACAGATGCTCTCCTGAGGGAGCTGAAAAAATGTTAGAACTTGATATGGATCAACATAGCTGTCTGCATATCTGGTTCTTTCAAGAGGTGTAGCTGTATGAACTGTCATGGTGAGCACCAGTTTTACTGGCAGCCACAGAGTTCACGTAGCCTTGTCTAAAACATGTGGCTCTCCCCTATCCCCACATCTCAGAAAAATCATCGTTGTCATTTGCCTTTTAAGTTGATTGTCCTATGCTCCAGTCAACAGGTGTCACAGGAAGCAAGTGGTTGGAATGTAAGATCTCTTGGGTAGTTAAGCCAGTTGAAGTCACTCACAGGTTATTCAGCAGGATGAAGGCAGATGGAAGAGGGTAGTTGACAGCTAGTCCAGAAGCCACACAGCAAGTCAGTAGTCCAAATCAAGCCAGCAAGGAGTAAAAGAGTCATAAATAGTAGTCAGTCCAGGGAACACAAAATGCCAAGATAGATGGTTGGTAAGCAACATAGACTTCAGTGAACTGTTGGAGAATTTATAGCTAGGTATCTCAAGGCACCAGGTGCTGAGGTTAGCACCCCTGCTACTTAAGAGTCTCTGGCAGTAAGGTAGCTTCATATTCCTATGCTCAGCAAATGGCTGCACTGCATCTTCAAGCTCCTGGGTAGTAGAGCCCCCTCAGCCCCCAGCACCTCTGACTCAAGAATTGTAAATTCGTGGCATACCTGGCACTCCAACAATGTGTTTGAATCTTCTGACTCCAGAGGAAGAGTTATGACATTCACTCTGACTTATGGCAACCTTATTGTAGGGTTTGCTTGGAAAGAGTTATTCAAAAGAGATTTGCCATTGTTTACCTCTAAGACGAAGGCCCTTTCTGCATGAGGAAGTTAAGACAGGCCAAGGCTTCCTGTCACGGAGGTCATCCGCATCTTGGATCGGACTAGGTTCGGACAATTTACCTTAGTTCCACACCTAAGTCCGATCCAAAACGCCCCCAAGTAGTCCTCCAGTGCGCTATGTGAAGACTGGAAAAAAAACGGTCTTTCAATTTTCCAGAGCGTGCCATTTCGTTCCTGCTCAGTCGTGCAGATGCACAGGTTCGCACCAATGTGAGCCTGTGATCAGCGGAGGGTGGGCTGTGGGCGTGGCCAGCTTCAGCGGTTGGTCTGGACCCACAAACAACTGGAAGCTCCAACACCTCCTAGGGTTTGTTCCCCATCGATGCTCGGTATTCCCCCTTTGCAAGGTAGGATTCCGGATTATTTTCAAACTCTCTCGTTGTTGATGTCAAGGAAGGCCTTTCTACTTGCAAAGTTGAATGTACATCCCTCAAATGTGACTAAGGGTAGATATCTACAGACCCCTTTTCTGAATCGTATATGTCGTTGTGCTCAAGCTCCTGACATTCTCCATCATATTGTATTGTTCTGCCCATTGTATATAATTCCAAAGAAAAAGTTGTTAAGGAGGTTATTGGAAAGGAATATCTGTTTAGATAGGTTATCAGTGGAATACTTATTGGAAGATTGGAATCCGCATATTACTAGGCTAATGGCCAACTTTCTGGTGGAGGCAACAAACTTATGGCTTATATTTTCTAAAAATGATTGTTGAAGTTTTATTGTAAATGTATATGTTGTAGTATGCCTAATAAAGGTTAATCAGAATCAGGTCATAATCAACTGGAAGCCACCATTTTGTAAGCCTCACCAGTGCGGATCTAAAGACCTTGCACTGCTCCACATCGCCCTGGAACAAACAGAGGAGCCCTGTGGAAGGGCTTAAGGGAAAGTCCGCGTTGCTTCGAGCCAAGAAGAACTGGTAAATAATGACACGGAGTGATTCACTCACCTTGTGCAGAAAGGGCCTAAGAGAGAGTAACTTGCCCAAGGTCATTCCACTGAATTCCATAGCTGAGCAAGGATTGGAACCTTGGTTTTCCATAGTCCTAGTCCAATTTCCAAACAACTATACCATACTGGCTTTCTAGACGTATATTAGACAAATACACTGTTTTAATTAAAACAAATAATCTTCATTTGAAGCAATATAAATGGACTTACAATGTTCTTTTTTAAAAAACCCCTGACCCTGATCCCCACACGTACTTGTTAATAAGTTCCATCGAATTCACTCGTTCATATATGTGAGCAAAGACACATAGGATTGCACTGCACAAGTAATAATAAAAATATTTGCATACCAGCAGAACTGAATTATTGTTTTAGATTTTTAAAAATCATTTTATATCCTTTTAATATTTTTAACTGTTTTAAATGTTTTTAATGTGTTATTTATTGTTGGAAGATGCCTTGGGCCCCATTCCGAGAGAAAGGCAGCCTGCAAATTAATTAATTGAATGAATGAATGCAATGAAGATATTAATTTGAAAAAGAAATGTTTTCTTACTGCCCAGGGCAACACAACGATTTTCTTATTTTCCCAGGATGACCCAATGGATCTTCACTGAGGAGTAAAATCTGTTCAGTGAACTTATTCCCAAATAATGGCCAGTTCAGCAAAACAGTGTTGGTAAGCCTTTTCGTTGACACTACCCCGTTAAAGCAGGGAGATGGCATAGCTGAACATATGCCATTAAAAGTGAAAACCCTTTTACATATTAAAATGTTAGGTTGGGAAACAAACAAGGTAGACATTTATGTAAAATACATAGAGACAAAAAAGGTTCAGAGCTTTCTCTGTACTGACAACCTGGCTATGGAACTCCATCATAAGAGAAATGAGGTTGGCACCATCCTTTTTTTTGGTTTTGATAAGCAGTCCAGACTGGACTGTTTTAGACAGCCTTTGGTCCTTTCAATCTGGGTGGCTTTTCTGCTTGGCTTTGTGTGTGTGTGTTTTCAAAAAGCTGTTTTAATTTGTTTTTAAAAAGGGGCTTTCATTTGTTTTTGTTTGTTTTTATTTGTTGAATATTGTCTTGGGAGCCCTTATGGGTTTATAGGTAATAAAGAAAAACTTGAATAAAAATACAGAAAAAATTACATTAAATAGTTGTGGAATCTTTATCACTTAGTTCCAATAAACGTGTAAACAGATTCCCAATTGTGTGAAATATTGCAGCCTTGAAAAGGTTATTCACAATGCCAGCACAGTGGATTGTTAAACCAAAATGAGCTAGCCTACAAGTACTATTACTCCTTGGCATAAAAATGATAAGGACTTTGTTATCTTTTATTTCCCACCTGGTAAACCTAATCCTGGTTCTTTAGGGCAAAACTATCACCTTAAACAGCCACATAAGCTATTATTGGATGTTCAGTGGTAATCTAGCCTATAGTTAGTGCGGTAGTGTTTTATCTCATTATTAATAAGCATTGAAGCTATTCACAGCCACTTTTGTTGCTGCTAGTACTGTGCTGCAATATATTCTCTAACACTGTAAATGCAATTTCCAAATGGGTAACCATGTCATTCTGTTGCAGAAAGTGTGACAAAAATGTCTTGAGAGCCCTAAAGTATTCAAAACCTAATATATTTATTGCTTAAGTCAGCTAGATCTATTTCTATAGCTCATGCTGTAATAAATGTTAGGATTTTTTTTTTTTGTAGATGCCACAGGACTCTTGTTTTTGGAGGTGCAATCAACAAGTAAGGAACAAAACATAATTAATTTGGAATGATGCGGTGGATGGGGTGTAGGTTAGAAAAGTTACTTTTTTGAGCTACAGTTTCAATTCCTAGTAGCCATGCTAGCTGAGGTACTGTTGGAATTGTAATCCAAAATAACTTTTCAGGGTTCTGGAAGAAGGTCAGCTACAACAGCAAGCTGTCAGCAACCACAACAAGTTCTTATTGTCGTGGTAAACCTTTGTCTGCAATGCATGGTTTCAAGGTGGAGGTCCATATGATTACTTGCTTCTCTAAGCAAACAAACAACAACACGTGGTAGGACTTCTGCTAGACAACCATGTCAGTTTTGCAGATATTTAGGCTGTGTTAACCTCCATTGTTCTCTGCTCAATGAAAGACAAAGTAACTCAGAAGCAGCACTGTATCCTTACATCCTCTTCCGTCTACACCTGGTATGTATCCATGCTGCATAATTATAGCACTTTGGTACCATTTTAACAGCTGTTGCTCCATTCTGTGAAATCCTGAGATCTGGAGTGTGAGGGACTTGCCAGAGAATACTAGTGTCGTAGTGTAGAGGAGGACTCTAGACAATTGTAAGTACCTCACCAAACAGCCAGTCCCAGAATTCAGTAACGCTGCAGTGTGAATAATACACTATGATTTGATCTGTCTGCTCATGTGATGTTTCCAGCAGTGGCTTTTATGTTGCAACTGCTCCACGTCATTCATGGAACTTTAAGGATTGCTGTATGTCATCGTCTTCAACTGGTCACCCTTCTATGCTTTCACAGTGTCAGCTTTTTTCTTTTTATAAAATAAGCTGTCAAGGAGGAAAAGGCAAAATGGTTGCACAGCTTTGATTATTTTGATAGCTCTACAACCCCACCATCTGGAAGTACCTTAGGATCAGGTGCCTCGGTAAGGAGCTGATTCTGAAAATTCCCAAAAGCCACTCAGATCATTACAGACAAAATGGCTTCTTCTTTTTTAGAGTGAAGGAACGCTAGAGCTTAAGCTATCACACAGCCTTTCCCAACATGGTGCTTTCTTGATATGACCATTTTGGCTGGGATGGTGGAAGTTGTGATCCAGTACATTTAGGGAATATGTTGTGGAATATGATATATATGATTTTGACAAATAATTTATGCACAATTTCAGATATTATCAACAAGCAGAACTCAAGTTATTAATATGCTGCTTTTTGAGACAATTCACTCAAATAATCAATTAAAAACCTAATAATAAATTTTTTAAAAACAATTGACAATCATCACATTAAAACAGTATCAAATCATTTAATATACATACAAAAACATTTTAAAAAATAAAGCACAAACCCCCACAAGAAGCTTTGCTGCTTACACATTAAAAGCCTACTTAGACAAAAGGATACTTAAACAAAAACAAAAAGGTCTTTGCCTGCAGTAAAAGGAGAGCAGGGAAGAGGCCAGCCTAGCCTCCTGTGGAAGGGAATTCCAAAGGGTGGGAGCACCATTGAGAAGCTTCTCTTTCCAGTGATGGCAGTGGGACTGAGAGAAAGCCTTCCCCTGTAGATCTTAAGACTCTGGCTGGTTCATATAGGGAGATATCGGCCTTTCAGATAGGTCTTGACCAGCACTTTGAATTGTACCTGGAAACAAACTGGGAGGCACTAAAATTATTTTAACATGGGAGTCAAGGTGCTCCCTGACAGCATTCTGACCACAGCATTTTGGACCTACTGAAGAGTACATGTAGTCCTGGACACTAAAGCTATCTAGGAATCCCCTTTTTTCTCAAGGGGCAATAATTTCCTGTATAGTTTAGGGTGTTTTTTTTTTCCAGTAGAATCATCAGAGGAAAAATGCCCTGCATTAGTAAAATTCTGCAAGGTGAGAAACCCACTTGAAAATCTGGAGGCACAGAATTGTCAGCAATAGACAATTCTGTGCCTCCAGATTTTCAAGAGGTTTTCTCTATATATAGTAAAAAAGGGTACAGATAACAATGAATGAAGGGATGATTCAGAGAACTGTTCCACTATGTCAGGAACCATTTCTTTGTATATGCCTCCAATGTATGCAACATATATGAATCATCTTTGGAACTGGCAGCTTGTTCTGTTTTCTTCTTTGTTTATGATTTCTAAAAAGTATATGTATATATCTGAGCTCTTGACCTTCTCATGACATATGTTGAGAACATCATATTCTTCTAAACAGAATGTATCTTTCTATCACTCTTTTTTTTTGTGTATGAATTTATTAAATTAAAAAATAATGCTGTGCTTTGTTAATAGTGACATCTTGTGGCAACTTCTAGAATAAAGCTCTGCAATCATTCTCTATAAATCAAAAATCAAAATTGATTTTTGGCTTTATCTCATATTTATTTTAGCAGTGGGATACTATGGGAAATATCTGGGTTAATAGACATTAGATTATTTATTTTGCTTGTATTGAGAGAATACCCAGTTATATAAAAAGCTCTCTATCCATCTAATATTCCAATCTGTTATATATAGAATAAATGTCTTATTATGAAGGTCATAGACCCAGATTATGGAAGCTGGTTTATGGCAGCATAAAGCCAGTGAATTTTAGTTGAAATTCTATGCTCTCCTAGCAGGAAAAGTGGGAAGGAAAATATCAAACATTGGATATACCAATGGCAGCTGTCACTTCCCCTGTGACCATGACAACACTGTTGACAAACACTAATCTAGGAGAAGCATGATAACTAAGGCCTAAATACTCAAAAAGCACCAGATCCTGTCTGGTCTTGGAAGCTAAACAAGTTTAGCCCTGGTTAGCACTTGGATGGGAGACTGCCAAGGAATACCAGGTGCTGTAGGCTATATTTCAGAGGAAGGAACTGGTAAAATCACCTCTGAATATTCCTTGCCTAAGAAAACCCTAAGAAATTCATGGGGCTGCCATAAATCAATGGGTAACTTGAAGGCAAATAGGCACATATGATAACCAATCCCACCTCCTACCAGTCTCTACCTCAGTAACTAAGTGTGGATGGAGGCTATATACATTTGTTGATCAGCATATAACTCCATCATATCACCTTAACCAACCATATATGCAAGTTAAATTTGACAGTCTGAATAAAGACAACATTGGCAGGCAAAGCAGGCTCCCTAGGAGTGACCATAAGAGCACAGACGCATGGAGTTTCCAGAAAGCTCTGCACACAGGTATTTTAATCTATACATAGACTACTGCAAGGAAGCACTCTTTTGACTTGGAGACATATGAGCACAAAAGATAAGGTGTCCAGAAAAACCTCCAGAAATATCCATGTTATACTGAGTAGGAGACAAATCACCTGGAGGCACATGTATGGCATCAGAAAAGCCTTTCGTTAGGAGGAAAAGGGAGAGATAATAACAGATGGCTGTAGGTACAAAGGGACATGCCTCGTTAGTTTAAACAGAGACAAAGAATCAGACTGGAAAAAAAGAACAAGAAATACAGTAATCAGCATTGCTGCAGATGGAGAGGTCTATGATCAAGCACAGCCTTTAGTATGTGGAGTCAGTAATGTTGGGGCAAGGGGCAAAACAGAGAAGCCAGACATTCTAGAAGCCACAGTGCAACCCTTTCCCTACTTTCTGCAGAGCAGCAGAAATAAATAGGGGAAATGACACTTAGCTTACAGAGCCATCCACATTTGAAATTGCTTGCCTGCAGGGTTGCTTTCAAAGCCTACATGTATAGAATCCTGCACAGAGGGCCCAGATATCCAACTGTGGAAATTTTTTTGCCCATCAATAGGAAATGGAAATGTCTCTCTCACAGGACTGGAGAGCATCTGAGAGTGTTAGAACCATCTATAGCTTTAGACAGTATTGGCTGAGAAAATGAGGAGCTTTTGTTAAATGTAATCACAGAGGTGGACAAAACTGTTCATCTTCTTTTCTAGTTGGAGTCTATGGCTCCTGCATGACAGGCACTAACAGATTAGAGAGGCATTATATTGTGTGTCATTCCATGGTCATGTTGACTGTAGGCTTACTAGTACATAAAAACACACCCAATCTCATTGTATTTTGGAAGTGATGTAGGGCCAGTCCTGGCTGGTACAGGGATGGGGGAAGACCTGAAAATACCAGAGCTATCTAGTTAAGAATTAAAAAGAATGCTGCCTAACATCCTTGAAAACCACTGCCACTCAGAGTTGACAGTATTAGGCTAGATGGGCGAAAGGTCTGACTCTATATAAGGCAGTAACCAATGTCTGTCCAGCTGCTTCCAACTCAGTATCCATAAGAACAAGAAAAATGTCAAACCCATTTAGAAAAGCTGGGACTAGACTGGTTGCTGCTGCTGATTATGCTGTAAGGCATATTTTTTTCTCAGACAGTGGGAAATGTGTAGCCCTCCAGATATTACTGAATTGCAACTCCTTGCTTCTCTAATTGGACAGCCAATTGTGAGGGATGCTGAGTGCTGCAGTACAACATAATCTGGAAGGCTACACAATTCTCACTCCTACTTTTTGAAATAGGAAGTCATTGTGCCAATCAATACTAGCAAATATAAAAGCAAATGCACAATACATGATGGTTCTTTCTTTCATATGTTTTGGTGTGTATTAATTCATCCCTTAGACAATAAGCTAAAATTTGCCCAAAAGGAGTCTGAGGCCATTTCTGCACTACACTGTTACAGTGCTATCATTCCACTTTCAACATCCTATGGAATCTTGGAGTTTGCAGTTTAAAAAGGGGCATTTAGAATTCTCAGCCAGAGAGCTCTTTGGCCTCAGTAAACTACAAACCCCAAAATTCCACAAGATGTTGAAAGTAGAATAACAGCACTATAACAGTATAGTGCAGAAATAGCCTCAGGCATCCTTCTGCTGCAGAATTTTGCCTTATTAAGAGCAGGAGGAAGCCAAATCCTGAAGAAAGAAAAGTTGTGTGAATTGACATTTGCTCTTCTCTTTGGTATCTTCACATTGGATAAAGAGGTTCTTAAGGAGAGCAAGGAAGACTGCCTCCTCCAGAAAAAACTGAGTAACATTTCTGTATAGTAGTTTTCTGAGACAAGGTAGGTTGGAGTGGCTCCTATTGCTAAACCCTACGGAAGGCAATGGAAATGTAGAGCTTAATGGTGTGAGCATCACCCTCAGTGTTTTTGGTGAGTTTTATGTTTTAGCCTTTTTGTCATGCATACTTTACAATTGTATGATGGAGAAAAGCTTGTCTTTCTATTCCAAATGTTTCCTATATATTTTTGTCTGGACCTCAGATTCCATTGTTAATGTCAGCATCCTATTCTCTACCAAAATCTATACTAGCATTGACTATCAGCAGGAGATACATTCAAATGCATACAAGAGTGGCAGAAGGGCTCAGGTGGGATTCAGGCGGGAAACATTAACTGCTATAAATTTTCTATTTAAGGCAATGCAGCTTGTTCCCTTGGTACCAGTTACTGAATCATTGTTAGCCTCTCTCCTTCTCCCTTCATTTCTAGTTTATCATACTGTATATTCTAAAAGCAAGGACGTTGTTATATCTGAAATAACTTTGCCCCCACAAAGAATACGTTTTTGAATTAAGGATCAAGAAAGCAGCCAGTATATTTTCATTCCACAGATTTAATGATATCCACTGAGAAGTTATGATGATGAAACATTTATATAAGTGAAATGTTTGCTACATTTAAATAAACAAAAAATGCGTTAATGATTAATTAAAAATGTTCCTGTTTGAAAAATTAGTTATGTAAACTACTGCTACATACTTCCCACAATTTGGATGAACATCAGTAATATTAGCAACTACTTTGCATCCTGCTGTTAATTTCAAGCATAAGATCTATCAAAACTTGAAGAATTTTCTCGCTTGGAATTCTGCCATCTAATCACAAATGGGAAAAGGCTGGTGTAATGGCTTGACAATAAGGAATATGGACTTTGCTATTACTTAAACCCCAAACTATTTTGTAGAATATCAGTGTATCATAACAAAAATGTTTGTTAAGATTTATTGCCTTCCTGCAATAAATGCAACAATCAGCAAAAAAGAGTAAGGTTGCATGTAATTAGATAAAATTAAGTTATCACCTAATACTAATAACCATTATCATGTAATTCACGATTTCCTCATTTAAGCCTCAAATCCCAAATGGTAGGCTAGTTAAAATATGCCAGGGGATATATATGTAACACTAATTCTTCTGTTAATGGCCACTGTTAATAATATAATTGTCACTGTCAGTACTTTCTGCATCCAATTTCACTCTGAACCCACATTTCATCCCCAATCACGTGTGTGTACATATGTATGTGAGTGTGTATTGTGTGTGCACGCGTGCGTGCGTGTATATGGACCTCTACAAAATCATACTACTTCCATATGATAATGCATGAAATCCATGAGAGCTAAAAGCATAATTAATCTGGTTGTAAAGGTGCTACATAACTCTTTATTTTACAGTGTTAAGAGGCAGTGTTCTGGTAGATCTCAGAGAATTTAATAGGTCTCAACTGAGAAACAGGCTGCTTGGCAGGGTATGTTGAGTATGCATACATTTTGCAAATGAAATATAATAAACTTATTAGCTATATAGTTGTAACAGTTAGAGAAATGAAAAGACCTGGCACTATAATTCTAAAGGCTTCAAGTGCCCTGCGCAGTATATGTAATTTCTGAGCAGTTTCCTTGGCTATGAAGTGACTTTTCTTGAATTCAAGAATTGATGATTGGAGTCCTGCAATGCATCAGATCAAATTGCAATTAGCAGTATCTATTGACATGAACACAGTCCGTATGAATAGTTAATTGTGTAGAAAGGTCCCATTGACATCAGAGGGAAATTTCATTGATTGTATTTCAGGTCAATTGATTTCTAGGTAGGCTGAACAAATCAAAAGAGCTGAACTTTCATTTTTCAAATGGTCAATATCATTGATTGCAAGATTAAAGGCAGATTTCAAAGAGGAAGAAAGCTCATCTGGAAAAACAAAGAATTCTGCAAGAGCTTAGTTGTTATAGTTTTTGTAACAAAGTATATTTACATATATGTCTATGAAGACTTACTGCCTTTTTCATGTTCTATTGTAAAATAGTCTGGAACTTTTAAAAATGACAAAACAGTATTAACATGTTCTTGAGTAAAATAATAAATAACAATCTTCAGGAAAACACAACAGGAATGTCTTGTTGCTGTGTGCCTTCAAGTTGTTTCTGATTTACAGTGAACCTACGGCAAACCTATCATTAAGATTTCTTCACAGTGTGTATGCCATTGCCTTTCTTTAAGCCTGAGAGAATGTGACTTGCCCATGGTCATCCAGTGGGTTTTCACAGCTAAGCAGGGATTCAAACCCTGGTCTCACAAGAGTCCTAGCTCAATGCTCAAATCAGTACACCATGCTGGTTTTCTATGAATGCCTACCTGATACACACACACCCATCCACCCACCCATCTCTCAGGCTTTTACAGAATTCTTGATGATATACGAGGGATCATCTGTAATACCCCCCAAGTTTTATAAAATTGCAGACAATACAAATAGATATGAAATTGATCAATTGTTTTTCAAAACATGAAGTGCAGAGGAAGAGTTCAATATAAAATAAACTTGTAGATTCTTTAATATCTCTGAGTGTCTTGCATTTTTGGGTGGTGTTTTAAAGAACTTCTTTCATTTCTTAGTACTTGAAGATATATGCCCACAGTACAACAACTGTACTTGAAACAAATGCTGGCAGAGCAATACTTTAGAGGTTCCTATGTGGGTTCCTCTCTGAAGATGTGGATTTTCTAATGGCTGTAGACTATGCTCAATGTTCTCCCGGCAGTCAGAGTGGAGCACTTATCTTCTCCCTTGCATTGTGTTCTCTTCCCCATGAGAGCACTGACTCAGGATGACTTCCATACCTTCCAAAGCAGGTTTTTGTGGTATGAGGGGAGGCTGATAGATAAAAGTGCTCCTGGTCGGTTGAAAGGTATATCAGGGAATTGGAATTCAGCCTGTGTCAGATGGTGTTACACTCCCCCTGAAGACACAGGTTCACAGTTAGAGTGTACTCCTGGACTCAGCTTTGAACCTGGAGACCGACGTTTCTGTGGTGGCCTGGAGTGCTTTTACACATATAAAACTTGTGTGCCAAGTACACCCATTCCTTGAGACACTGGATATGCCCACATTGCTACATGCTTTAGTTATATCCCATTTGGACTACAGTTATGTGCTCTACTTAGGCCTGCCTTTGAAGAGTGTTTGGAAACTTCAGTGGGTCCAAAGAGCTGCAGCCAGACTGTTAACTGGGGCAGGTTACAGAGACCATTCTACTGCATGGCCAGTGGTTGTTATAGTTTAAAAAAGGAATTTCCCCAAGCTCTGGTCTTGTGCTTGCAGCCAGTTGACTACTTTTTTAAAAAAAGTTGGCTACTTCTCTTCCCCTTATCTTTGCAGTAGTGGTAGGATACATCTCTGTTACCCTGATTTCTTGGGTTCTGGGAGGGACACCTCAATATGCTGACAATGGGGGATGGGAATTAGCAAGAGCACCGCTAGCAATACGAGAGGCAGGGCAACCTAGTGAGATCTTGAACCCAATGTCTACGGGGTCAGGCCGAGTCAAGGAGCAAACAGAAGTAAATAATAATAATTTCTTTATTGATGTACAACACAGTCAAACACATGTATGCAAACACACTCACACAGAGAACTATTGAAATAAAGGTAGGAGTTGGGTTTTGAGAGGAGGTTTTGTATGGGAAATACTACACCTGTCCTGAAGCCCGGGTAGTCTGAAGAAAAGTCCGGAGGAGTGAAGATTCTCGGCACGAGAAGCTGAGGGGAAGGCTCGCCAAAAGAAACGACAGCAAGGCAGGATGGAAGCCAGGAGCGATCCGAAGAAGTGCTCAAAGTCAGGGGGTCTTATAGGGGAAAATGTGCCCGTAGGCTAGTTCGTTCCCAGGGATAACAATGGGTTTCGGGCTGGAGACAAAGCCTCTGAAAGCTCAGTATTTTACATGGTTAAGTTGTGACAGAGTTGTCAATAGAGTAGACAGTATGCAAACGCGGAGTGCTTGATAGTTGAGTATTCAGCTCGTCAAGCTGCCTGCTCAGGGCAGGGAGTCCTTTGTAAGTAGCGTGCATACATAATGGTTCTTAAAGAGGGTACCTGCCTCGAGGTCTCCTAAAGCAGCAGTCTGGCTATTACTGGCCTGCCTGGATCAATTTTGAATATTTCAGCTATTATCGGCTGTGCCTGTGTGCGTGCTTGTCCAGGGGCCTCGCAAGCATGTGGAGAGGGATGGGTGAAGAAGGCCAAATTATTGATATCAAATGATATCTGATATCCTACAAGTCTGGGCTAGAAACTATGGTAACACACACACACACACACACATAACAGTTCCTCTGATGATGATGTTAAATTTAGTCAGTTCCAGATAGCCATAGACCACTAGCTCAAAGGCATGCTGAAACCAGATTGAATTCTTGTAATGCCATACCAGCCCTATTGCCTATACTTGATCTCACTCTGATCTTTGAAGAATAGGTATCTCAAAGGAGTAGCTTTGAGATTAGCTGATTATTTAGACTTAACTTTTTATACCTCTTAAAAACAGGGATGTTCAGGATTCTAATAATAACTAATAATATGGATTACCTTTGACTGGAAATTGGGGAGGGTGTTAAGATGGCATCAGGGTCGGCAGCTCCGTCAGAATCTCTCTTGCAGTTTGTTTTTCTTTGGTTTAACAGCTTCATTGTTTTGTTGTTTTGCCATTCTTGTGTTGTCTTCCCTTCAATTTCCACTTTTAATATTCACTTTCTATTATATTATAATTTTTACTATCTGCCTTGTACTCCAGCTCCCTGCTTTGCTATCTAATGCTTATCTACAAATGCTAAGTGTCTTCAAGCTGTTGTGCCTTTGGTGAATTTCGGTCAGCTGTCGGCCACAGTTGTTGTCTTTGGCCGAGGCACTAACTTTGAAGGATATTTTTTTGTTTGCTGTTTCGCTGGAGCGGGTTCTGGTGAAAGGAGGCTGTTGTTGACTGAAAGAATCTGCAAAACTTAATGATAATTAGCTAGATCTTAAAGCCACTGGGGTGAATTTTGGATACTTCAAGAGCTCTTGAGAGAATAAGCCATGCTTACTAGAAAGGCCTGCAAAACTTTAGGCATTTTGCCAGCTCTTGAGAGTATCCCCTTGAATCCTAGAAAAGACCAGATGAAAATCACACAGTTTTTTGCTCCCAAGGAAGCTGATAAAGTAGTGGAAGCTGAAGCGGTACTTCTTGCAAATTCTGTGTTGGACTGGACTCTGGGTCTTAAAGGACTATCACAAGCTCCACAGAACCCTACTGCAGAGCTAGCTCTTTCCAGCCTTGCATCTGAGTTGTGCTTTGCGGAGAAAGCACAATCACCTGTCCCCTGTCAATCATCAGAAAAAGCACACTGGCCATTTGGGAGGACATCAAACCTTCTGCACAATTCTGCCTCCCACCTGTCCCACATAAAAACAATTATGGACTTCCCATTAAATCAAAGTAAGATACATAAAAGGGTCAATTTTCCTGTTGAAGCCTCGTCCTCTTCTGATATTAAAACTGTTCAGGATGCTGCCTGGATAGAAGAGTTCACTCAAAAACAGCTTATTGATCTTGCATGCTACAATGTGCCTAACAGTCCAAATGCTAAGTTGCAATCTACATGTGTTCAAACAGAGGATTTAGACTTTATTCTTTTACAAGGAGGGCTTCTCATGATGTATGAGGAACTTGTAGAGCCTTTTGAGGATTATTAATTGCAGTTAACGAAGAGTTAGGCTGGAAGGGAGAGTTGGTTTCTCTATCTTACCGCAAAACTGCTTAATAGTCAAGTTGAGTTATCCTTGTACAATCATCATCCTGGTCAACATCTATATCCCTCCAGTAAATTCCCCTTATTATTCTAAGGAAGTGTGGGCTCTCCTAGAGCAACTGCTGGATGTTAAGGGATTCCCGACTGCTTTGATAATTTTGATGGGAGACTTTAATGCCCGAATAGGTACATCACCCCAAAAATTCACGGATTTGAGAGGCCTCCAGGAGGAATTGCAAGATATGTTTTGTTGGTTTTCTGGTGATAAAAAATCAAATCAAGCTGGGCAAAAATTTCTAGGGCTTTTGCTTTCATTTGATCTTCAGATCCTTGGCCCTAGTGATTACAGAGCATCTTATCCATTTACTTATTTTACCCACAAGGCTGGTAGAGCTATTGATTATATATGTGTCTCAAAACATAAAGAGACATCTTTTCTCAGGTATTTCTGTAAATATCCAAGAGAATAGTGATCACCAGCCGATATCCACTTGGATAATGCTCGAATCTGATTTAAGAAAATCAACACAGGTAGACAGGCAGATGACTCAGGGCCTTGACATTGTGCAAGAAAAATGACTAAGATGGCAGCAAGTGGATGTGAAGAAACTTAGCTCTTTTTATAAGTCAGAAGTGGGTGGTGTCCTTGGTAGTATGATTTGCTGTCCGGAAGCAAATATTACTCATGTCCATGCCGCATATCATGCCATTTGCGCTCAGATCAAACCTCTTTTATTATTCCAATTAACAGTAAAAGGCTGCAGGAATAAAAAGCATCCATGGTTTGATGCTGAATGTCATAGACTGAGGACATTCCTGAGGAAACAAATAAGAAAGGTTCAAAACTCCCCAAACAGCAGTGCATATTTTTTTATGCTTATCACGAGGAGAAAATATAAAAAACTAGTTACAGTAAAAAAAATCAACTATGTTGCCAGATGTTGGCCAGATTTGGAAGCAGCGGCCATTAATAAAAATTCAGCTTAGTTCTGGAAGTTAGTAATGAGAAAATTGGGTGACTGCCATTATGATCTTGGGACCCTCATTTCTGCTTCAACCTGGGAAGCCTTTTACTGAAGCCCTGAAGAGATGAAGAGACTTTTGGGAACATAAATGACTTCCCAAAATGGCCCGCGGTTACCATGCAGGAAGTCAAAGCCCTCATTCAGTCTTTGAAGAACAGTAAAGCCCCAGGAGAGGATTTCATGCCACCTGAATTGTTTAAGAGCAATATAGTTTGGTGGGCTACCCTTTTGGCTGGCCTGTTCACTCATAAATGACATGGGATGTATGCCCAATGAATGGAAGCTTGGCATAGTTATTCCTCTCTATAAAAAGGGATCGAAGGGACTCTAAAAATTATAGGCCGATCAGTTTAATAGATATTGCAGCCAAAATCTATGCTAAGTCCATTTTGCAGAAACTAGAGGACTGGGCTGAACAAAATTCCATCCTAGCTGAAGAACAGGCAGGTTTTAGACAGAGAAGGAACACAATTGATAATTGCTTCACCCTCCTGCATCTGATTTCAAAATACACGGTTAGGGGCAGACAACTTTACACTGCGTTTATGAATCTAAGTGCAGCCTTTGACTCAATTAGCAGGATGCTCCTTTGGAAAAAATTCATGAAGACAAACATTGATAGGAGACTTCTTCATCTAATAATGGCTCTCTACAGGGATACAAGTTTACAGATTAGATCAGATGTAAACCAAGACTTAACAAAATTTTCACATTCAAAGGAGTGCGTCAAGGCTGCATCTTGGCCCCATTCCTTTTTAATTTTTATGTCAGTGATGCACTTTCCGCTACGTACAACTCTGATTTCCATATGCCCAAGGTCCTGGACAGACCAGTTAATGTGTTCCAGTACACAGATGACATGATTTTACTTTCTACAACTCTGGTAGGCCTGCACAGACAGTTGAGAAAATTTAGTGCTTACTGTCAGCAAAATGCTTTGGTAATTAAAATAACAGTAAATCTAAAATTGTAATTTTTGACAAAAAGAAGACCTGTCATAAATGGTGTATTAATTCTAAAGAAACAGAACAGGTATTAAGTATTGTCTTTTCAGCCTCAGGTTCCTGGTCTCTCCAGATAAAGAGGAATGCATTAAAAGCCTCAGCCAGTGTCCATACACTGAATAAATTATTTAATTATAAATACCCTGGTTCACTTCTCCCAATTATAAAAGTGTTCAAGTCTAAGGTGTTACCATTGTTAATCTTTGGAGCAGAAATTTGGGGATTTGCTTCAACCAAGAATATTGAGAGAATCCAGAATAAATTTTTAAGACTGATACTGGCAGTGCTAAGAACTTCTCCAGCCCAGGCAGTCAGAGCTGAATTGGGTATGGCAGCCATTTCAGATCTATGTCTCCTTAGATTATTTAACTTCTGGATTAAACTATCCCAAATGAATAATGAGAGATTGTCCAAGATCTGTTTAAACGAACAAATACTTAAGCCTATAAGTAATTCCTGGCTTTCCAATTTCTCAAAAATGCTTTCAAAGCAGGGTTTGAGCATTGAGGCTGTTAGTTTGTGCAAGTCCAATAACAGAAACATGTTTAAACAAAGAGGGATGGACATTAGAATGCAATTAGATCTAGCTGTGCTGTCTTCCGTAAGATCCATGAAATGGTTAGCAAAGGCTAAATCTCTTTTTGAGGAAGAAAAATATTTGTCCTTTGCAATGAAAAGGGACTTGCGCACGGGCTTTATACATCTCCGATTTGAGCAAATGGAAACTAGGATGTTGCAAGGTCGTTATCAGGGTATTCCTGTTCAAAATAGAATTTGCATATGTGGGGCTTCTGCCATTGAAGATCTTGCCCACTATTTATTGCACTGTCAGCTGTATGTTAACATTAGAGCCCACTACTTCAACCCATTTCTAGTTAGCTGGAGGGAGTGGGATGATGAGTCCAAGCTGACATTCCTTTTGGAAGGGGTTAATCCTTTTGTGACTCAAAGAGTGGCCCTCTTTACGTATTATGCAGCTAAATTGAGGAAGCAAGTAGTAGATAAAAGGTTCTCCTTGCCAGCTCATGGGTAATCTCTTTTTTTTTAATTGCTTGAGGGGTGTTCTAGTGATTCAGAGGCGTTGGTTTTTTTAATCTTTTTTAATCTGAAAAATTGTTATTTTATCTGTATATATTGTTTTGTATTTTATATTTTGTATTTTTACTACTTGTCGATGTGTTTCCTTGCTGATGCTGCTGTTTTTGTTCTCTTTTCCATGCTTCGGGTTTTGTTCCCTCTTTTTAATTGTCTGATATAGTCTGTAGACTGATTCAATAAAGATTTCTAATAATAATGACTGGAAATTAGTAATGGAACTGTAATGGGCTATTTGCTCTTTCAATTCAGTGTATATTGATCAGTCAGTAAACAGAACATAAAATACTGCTGACTTGTCTGTTAGGCAAGGATACAGGATGGTCCATTGACATTACTTTGTTCAGCCTTTTTGAGCAGTGTGCAAACCAGAACTGGCTGTTTAATTCTAAATGTCCTTGGTGTTTTATTGAAAGGCCATTGACTTCCTTGCTTGCACACAAGTGCCTGTGCATATTCTGTCTTCTCACTTACACAGATGTATGTGCACAGGGATAAATGCTAAACAGATAATAGGGTGTGGTCATGTCAATTTCATATTTGAAATAACTGTGAAGTTTCTAACCAGGAAACCTGACACCAAATGTAAAACGCCATACCATCTGGTTGTTGTGGCTAAGATGGCAGAAATATATGAAAATGAAATGGGCAAATTCCTCTACCTTTATATTGCTATCAAGGTAATTTTTACAGCATTATCTATTTTATGTGACTATGGCCATTTCCGCACTGCACTCTTATAGCGCGATGATTCCACTTTCAACATCCTCTGGAGTCCTGGGGTTTGCAGTTTCGGGAGGGGCCAGCTGGCCCCTCCCGAAACTGCAAACCCCAGGACTCCAGAGGATGTTGAAAGTGGAATCATCGCGCTATAAGAGTGCAGTGAGGAAATGGCCTATGTCCCTTCAAGTCACTTTGTGACATATGGTGACTCCAAGACTATCATTTTCTTAGGTAAGTAATACTCAGAGGTGGTTTGCCATTGCTGTCCTCTGAAATACAGCCTAAAGCATTTGATTTTCCTTGGCTGTCCCCATCCAAGTATTACTTGATAATGACGTCAACAATGAATAAAAGACATGTAATGCAAAAAGAAAACTCACAATGTGACCCTTACTTGTTATGATGATCCAGTGATCTCCTGGTTTTGCAAATGAAATGGCAGAAATGCTTACTAGCGAAGTGAGTGAGCGCCATATCGGTCTGACTCCAACACCCTGCTTTTTTCTACTTTAAAAAATATCAGTTGAAGAAAATACTTTGGAAATTTCTGCTGCTGGAACGGAGTGCTACTGTCAAAAGTTTGAGCGGGTACAAGCATTGGGATCATGTGAAGCCTTTACTCAAATGAGTTTGGAAAAATTACTTTTTGGGGTTACAGACCCCAGAATCCTTCAGCCAGTGCCCATGCCGAGAGATTTGAGACCAGCTGTTGCCCTACCAACTAACTTCTCCAAGTTCTGCTTTACTATACCAGCTGCAATGTTGTTGTTGTCCTTGTTGTGTGCCTCGACGTCTTTTCTGACTTATTATCGTGAGGTTTTCTTGGCAAAATTTGTTCAGAGGGGGTTTGCCTTTGCCATCCTCTAAGGCTGAGAGAATGTGAGCTGCCTAATGATACCCGGTGGGTTTCTATGGTTGAATGGGGATTCCAATCCTGGTTTGCAGAGTCCTAGTCCAAGGCCATTTCCACATTAGCCTGTTATAGCGCGATGGTTCCACTTTCAACATCCTCTGGAATCCTGGGGTTCCCGGAACTGCAAACCCCAGGATTCCAGAGGATGTTGAAAGTGGAATCATCGCGCTATAAAAGGCTAGTGCGGAAATGGCCCAACACTCAAACCGTTACACTACACTTGCTCTCAATGGCTGCGTGCTATTTCCTACTTCCTGTCATAGAAGATAAATGTCCTCTGGGCATGTACAAACTATTATTTCCACGTTAAAATGAGGAACATATTTGGAACTCAGGATAGATGGGGACATGACTGAGTCCGCTCATTTCTCTTCCTTAGAAATATAGCTGTCATTGCTGCCGAAGCTCCCTGGCACAATCAGACCATTTCCGCACTACACTCTTATAGCGCGATTATTCCACCTTCAACATCCTATGGAATCCTGGGGTTTGTAGTTTAGGCCTAAAAGCGTAAACATACTTTCACGCCCTGACGCTGTGGCTGCAATCTTTTACTTAACAGGGGAGACTTCTCCCTCAGAATGCAACACGAGTTACATCCGGGTAATAGGAACGCACAGAATTGCGTTGTAAATGTAGACTGTACAGTTTAACGGGCGGCCAAGCCCAGCTTTCAAAATTCCCTCGCGCAGCGCGTAGCAAATGACGCACAGACTATTTTTATCGTCCGGGAGAGTATGGGCAAAGAAAGGGCGGAAGTTACCTTCACGTGTCATTGTCCGTCTAGCCGCACCTCTTTCTGTGGAAGTCCTATCAGCTCTATGGCCTTCCTTCTCTGGGACGTTGGCGCATGCGCACCGGCCACCAAGTGTTCCTCGGCTGTCGTAGGTACCCCGGAGGAGTTGGCAGCTCTTTTTTCGCCGCGGTCGCCGCTGGCCATGGGCTGACGGGGGAGGAAGGTCCGCAGTCGCGGGCTGCCAGCGAGCCCCTCCCCCTCCCCCTCCCCGAGGATGGAGAGAGCCATGGAGCAGCTCAACCGTCTCACCAGGTCCCTGCGCCGCGCCCGCACCGTCGAGCTGCCCGAAGGCAAGCCAGGGGGGCGGCGGGCGAGTGGCCACAAGAACTTTCTGTTTGCTTCGAGGTGGGGAAGAGAAGGCCACTGCTCAGGAAACGTCTTTGGAGGCGAGGCTGAGGGAACGAACGGAAGACCCGGAGCTTGTGGGGGGTGGGGGTGGCTGGAGGCTGTTAGGAAGGTCTGGCAAGGATTCCCTGAGGGGGGGGCGTCGAAGGGGGAGAAGTAGGGCTAGTAAAGGCGAAATCCTAAAATAAGGAAGGCTTCCTTAAACGAGGACTTACCGAGGCTTAAGAGGTGTGGCCTCTATTCTGTAGACATTGCTTCTGGTCTCCTGGGTATGTGGAAGTAGTAGTTGGCACTCTGCACATGATCGGGAGTCCTGTTGTGGCTGCCCACGTCGGTGGAATTGACCGTGGTGGCGCAGTGGTTAAATGCCAGTACTGCAAGCCACAAGTTCGATCCTGCCCGGCTCCAAAGTTGACTCAGCCTTCCATCCTTCCGCAGGTCGGTAAAATGAGTACCCAGCTTGTTGGGGGCATGTACAGAAATGTTTCGAAATACATGCTATTTGTAAGTTGTTCGCCGCCTCGATCCATATGGAGAGGCAGGATACAAATAAATAAATAAATAAAACATTTGTAGGCCATTCCACTTAAGTCATTCAATTCAGTGTATCTCCCTCTGAGACAGAGGCAGAATATTTTCCCAAAATCTGTGCTTTTGAAAATTTCTGGGGGGGGGAATCTTCCCTCCTCAAATAAATCAGAAAAAAAAGTTCCATCATTTAATTATGACTTTGGAATCATTTTATTCTTCAATACTAATGCTTTTCATTCTGCTCCAGGTAATATTTCCATTTGTTCTTATTAGTATTCTTATTTTTTAAAATGTAAACACATGCATTCTTCCATTTAGATTAGGCTGAAGAGAAGTCTGCAAAAAAAAAAAAAAGTATAATTGACTTAATTTGATTTAATTAACTGCAGGAGAAAGAAGACTATTAGTTAACACGTCTTAATGAATTATATGTAAAAGAAATGTATCGAAATACATGCTATTTGTAAGTTGTTCGCCGCCTCGATCCATAGGGAGAGGCGGGATACAAATAAATAAATAAATAAATAAATAAGTTGATAAACTAGCTTACATGGTAATTTCTTTAATTTTGTTTTAACTGTTTCATTGACAAATTTTTAGCTTTACCTTGTTTTAGCCTTGTTACAAGCTCCCCTTTGGGCCTCCTCTCAGCAGATAGGCAGGATCTCAATTAACTATTGGAGAAAAGTGGAGCCAGTTGTGGTCAAGCCCAGAGCAGTCAAAATGGGTTGAGTCACTATTTTTATGTCAAACCATTTACACACATGCTTTTGCTCTGTTCCCTTTTTTTTTTTTAATTGATGCCCCCATCCCAGTCTTTTCCTGCCGGGTGGGCTCTCATAAATGGCAGGAGGAAGGCGGCATTTGCCAGAGGCCTTGGGCTGATTGTGGAGAGCTTCTGAATCAGCTGTGGGAGGGATACCTGCACTTGGGTATTCAGGCTAGGGGTGCATAGAACTAACCCCTATTTTATATCACTGAGAGCTGTGGTCAGTCAGTAAAGCAATACTGAGTTAGATAATTGTTTAGTTCATTGAGACCAAGGTCTAATGCAGCATTTGGCAATGAAGTAATAGAAAAGATGCCTTCAGACTGTGTAAACTTATTTTTTAGTCTTGTTCTGTGTAACTGATTTTAGGAGGCAGAGCTTCCTCATCAGCAGTGTTTTGTGGAGGCTTAGTCATACTATTCATCTA
The DNA here is from genome assembly GCA_948474755.1 of Ctenosaura bakeri. Lineage (NCBI taxonomy): Eukaryota > Metazoa > Chordata > Lepidosauria > Squamata > Iguanidae > Ctenosaura > Ctenosaura bakeri. Next base: position 90,819 of record CAOLHI010002613.1, on the reverse strand, counting down.
GGAAACCATGTACTTTTTTCCCCTGTGGATATCTTAGCATAACATCTGTATTCAGTGGTGTGATTATTGAGAAAACTCAGACCGTTCTGAACTTTCTCTGCTTGTGGAGATTTTCAGTAAGTGCAGGGGGCTAACGTAAGGGATCCTTGAAATGGGCAGGTGGTGGTAAGGTTGGTGAAATCCAGAGTAAGATTACATTTGTTGTTCTGCATCCTTGTCATGTCCAAACATGTTTGCCTACTTGAGTGACAGATCACCACCAGCAAGCAGAGAGATGGAGTGAATATAGCAGTGATGTATAGCATACTTCTTGGGGCTGTGATGATATTGGCATACAGTGATGGTGTCTTGAAAAAGGATGTTTCTAAGAATATTTCTCAGTCACTGTTGTCAGTGTTTATTGATGGTATATGTGCATAGTGTCAGTTAAGTAACAGAGGCGGTAGTGCTGTGCTCTGCTGGACAGAAACTGCTGGGTGGGCTGTCAAACATATTTAGGAGTGTGCTGTCAATGAGTATGGCCTTGCAGTAGGAAATCTGTTGCAGCCTTCCCCTGGGTCCTGTTCTGAGTAAGAGTTTAAAAAAACTAAATAAAAATTTGATACCCATTACATACATGAGCAGTAATTATTAATTTTTAGTGTCACCTTGTATAACTGCTCCAAATTCCATAGCTGTTGCTCTGGAATTTAGGATGTTCATTACAGAATCAGATAGCCACAAGTGACATGCTTTGTTTGTTCTTCAAAAAAGTGAACTCCATTTGCTTTAAGAATACTGAAAGTGTGGAATGTTGAAATTAATCCGATTGAAAATGGTGAGTTATCAAAAGCATGGGTAGATAAACTTTGTTTACATGTGTAAAAAAACACCCTTGTTAATGCCTCTGTAGTGATGCTTCTGTATTGTATTCTGTCTCTAATGGTGCAACAATGTAATTTCTCCTCAGATAACGAAACTGCTGTCTACACCTTAATGCCAATGGTAATGGCTGACCAACATAGGTGAGTTTTCATGTCTAGACTTGCAAAAACCTATTTCACTACTGTTAGTTGGATTTGTAATTGGTTGACCAGCCGAACCCAAAGGGTAATCACGAATGGCTGCTTTTCATCCTGGAGAGAAGTGACTAGTGGGGTGCCACAGGGTTCTGTCCTGGGCCCAGTGCTGTTCAATATTTTTATCAATGACTTGGATGAAGAAATAGAGGGCATGCTCATCAAATTTGCAGATGACACCAAATTGGGAGGGGTTGCTAATACGCCAGAGGACAGGATCAAAATGCAAAATGACCTAGATAGATTAGAGAGCTGGGCCAGGGTGAACAAAATGAAATTCAACAGAGAGAAATGTAAGGTCCTACACTTAGGTAGAAAAAATGGAATACAGAAATATAGGATGGGGGACACGTGGCTGGATAGCAGTGCGTGTGAAAGGAATCTAGGAGTCTTCATAGATCACAAGCTGAACATGAGTCAGCAGTGTGATGCGGCAGCCAAGAAAGCCAATGCAATTCTTGGCTGCATCAATAGGAGTATGGTGTCTAGATCGAGAGAGGTACTGGTACCACTCTACTCTGCTTTGGTTAGACCCCATCTTGAATACTGTGTCCAGTTCTGGGCACCCCAATTCAAGAAGGATATTGACAAGCTGGAGCAAGTCCAGAGGCGGGCGACCAAAATGGTGAGAGGCCTGGAAGCCATGCCCTATGAGGATAGACTTAGAGAGCTGGGTATGTTTAGTCTACAGAAGAGAAGGTTAAGAGTGGACATGATAGCCATGTTTAAATATTTGAAGGGATGCCACGTAGAGGAGGGAGAGGGCTTGTTTTCTGCTGCTCCAGAGACCAGGACAAGGAGCAATGGATTCAAGCTGCAGGAAAGGAGATTCCACCTGAACCTCAGGAAGAACTTCCTGACAGTCAGGGCTGTCCGGCAGTGGAATGTGCTGCCTCGGAGTGTAGTGGAGTCTCCTTCCGTGGAGGTTTTTAAGCAGAGGCTTGATGGCCATCTGTCGGGAGTGCTTTGAGGGTGTTCCTGCATGGCAGGGGGTTGGACTGGATGGCCCCTGTGGTCTCTTCAAACTCTACATTTCTATGATTCTTGATACTGGTTGTTTTGAAGCAGTTGGAACTTGATAAAGTAGGTTGAGGAGGGCATTTACAATTATGGCAATAGTGCCACAATTATGATTAACCAGGGATTGTGAATACAGAACAGTGATGGATGTGTAGCTCTAGGTTGTGAATGCCATCTAGTGAATTCTAGTATGCTAGTGTAGGTAACAGTAAGTAGCATTTATTTCTTATGTTGTTTTTACTTTTTCTACAAATGGTTGTTGATCTTTGGTAGGGTGGACAATGTGCAATGTGGGCCATAAGTACTCTTTGCTTGTTTTTGTGGTGCTTCAAAGGTCTTAGTTGCTAATAAATGAATCTCTTTCCTTTTAAATAAGGAAAACAAATAAAAAGTCTCATTTTTGTACAAGTAAATTCACATTCCTGGGAAACTCCAAAAAGCATAATACTGTTTGTAAACAAGAAGTGTGTGCCCCTCCCCAGCTTTGGGATTTTGCAAGTCTTGTTTTGTGATAACCTGGAGCAGGTTAGAATTCTTTCCAAAGTAATGCACTTCCAAACTTCATGAATGGAAGAGGAATGATAAGCTAAAAACAGAAACATGTCTGTTGTCTCTTGGTACAGACATAAAACTGATGGACCTTTTAGTACTGTTTTTAATGCTCAGACCATCATATTACTAATGTAGGAGTTGTTGCTGTTATTAATTTTATTATTTAAGCTAATGCCCACCAGAAGTATCTGCATTAAAGCTGATACAAGACCTTATCTTAAATGCACTATCTAAACATAAATTCTATTCAGTTCATTGGGGACTTAAACCCCATTTCTAAACATACAGCTTGTTAAGTGGAGCAGCTAGGGGAAAAAGAGGACATGGTTCCTGCAACTTAGGCCATTTCTGCACTACACTGTTATAGTGCTGTCATTCTACTCACAGCATCCTATGGAATCCTGGGGTTTGCAGTTTAGGGAGGAGTATTTAGAATTCTCAGTGAGAGAGCTCTTTGGCCTCAGTAAATTACAAACCCCAGAATTCCACAAGACATTGAAAGTGGAATAATGGAACTATTATAATATAGTGTGGAAATGGCCTTAGGTAGATGTTTAGAATTGGAAATTTCAGTATGCAGGCCATACCTACTGAAATTCACTTTTCAACTAGTGAAGGTGCAGAAGTTCTGTCCTCTTTTTTCACCTGGCTACTCGCAAGTAACAAGTAGTTTATTTCCCCAATGATGTGAATAGAATTTATTTTTATGTGGTCCATTTATGTAGTCCATCCTGCTTGAAAGTGTTCCTGCTGAAGCTTTTAGGGTACAGCTGGCTGTCTGTGAAAAAAAAAAACCTTTTGGAAAGTTGAAGTTCTTGTTTCTTTCTTCTCTCTAGTGATGTGGCATGTGCAATGGGCAGCTCCCTACTATTCAGAATAATGGAAAACAGAGCTTTCTTTCTGATCTGAATTTTTCTTTGTTTTAGATCTGTTTCTGAATTGCTATCAAATTCGAAGTTTGATGTCAATTATGCATTTGGACGTGTGAAGAGGAGCTTGCTTCATATTGCAGCTAAGTAAGACAACTCTTGCTGAACAGGGAGGCAAAGGCAACACCCCTTTGAACAAATCTTGCCAAGAAAACCCTGTGATTGGGTAGCCTTAGGGTTGCCATAAGTAAGAAATGGCTTGAAGGAATGCAACAACAGGACAGCAACTCTTAAAAGTAGTTTTCCATATTTGTATAGTTTCACAGATTTTTGTTGAAGAAGCTTGCTTTTAGTTTATTTTTGAATGTGATTGAGAATAATGTGGAGTGATAGTGCACTGGTAGTGCTGTGGAATTTTCTTCTATAGTGGCAGTCTTGTGTTCCAAGTCTTGGAACATAAAAAATACCACTATTACCCAAATGTGTAATCTTCCCTTTAAAGCCATCCTCTCCATCCCATTCAACATAATAGGCAACACAATAGGCAAAATAATTAAATATAAGTGAATTTTGAGAGCCAGAGTAGTATAGTGATTTGAGCATTGGATTATGACCCTTGTTACCCTGATCTCCGGGGGTCCCGGGAGGGACACCTAAATAACCAAACAACAACAACAACACCTTGGGGAAAATTAGCTGGAGCACTCACTAAGGCTAGCGAGAGGCGGGGTAACTTAGCAGGATCTTGCAACCCAGCGTCTACGAGGTCAGGTCAGTCAAGCAACCAGACAGTTTAGAATGGCAAAAACGATGTTTTATTAAATACAGACAAACACTAAAGACACCATAATCACACAGCTAACTAAAGAATCAGAAATAGGGATTTTTAGAGGGAGATGGGTGACACCTGTCTTGTAGTCCTGGAGAGGTTTGAAGATTGAGTTCGTTGATATGGAGTCTCAGTACATGGAACTGAGGGGACGGCTTGCCAGACAAAGCGGCAGCAAGGTGGGATGGAAGTCCAGAGCGATCCGAGGAGGGTCTCGGAATCGGGGGTTTTTATAGGGTGAATTGTGACTGCAGGCCATACCTTACTCAGCGAGAACAATATGATTTAGGAGTGGGACCACGCTTTGGAAAGGTCAAAGTTTTAGCATGATTGGCTTAGGGTCGAATTAACAATAGTGTAGCCAGTATGCAAATGCGGAGCGCTTAGTATAGCTTTGTGAGGTTACCTGCGCAGGGCAGGGAGCCTTTGTTAGTATCGTGCATATGCAATGAGGAGTGCATGCCGGAGAGGTTCCTGAAGCGACAAACCGGCTCTGTCTGGCCTGCTTGGGTGGAGAATGGAATGTCCAGCAATTATCGGCTGTGCCTGTTTACATGCTTGTCCGGAGACCTCGCAAACACATGGAGCGGGTTGGCAGAGGAAAGCCGAATGGTTTGATATCAAAACAGTATCAAGTGCTATCTCTGGGTAGGCCTGAACCGCAGTAACACCCTGGAGATCAGGATTCAGTTCTTTGCCCTGCCATGGAAACCCACTGGGGGACCTTGGGGGTTTCACACACTCTCAGCCCCCAAAAATGCAGTTATAGGTTAACCTTAGGGTTGCCATAAGTTCGAAACAACTTGAAGGCATACAAGATAACAGAGTGAATTTCTGATAATGTAAGTAAATTTATATGCTAATTTTAAATGTTCCCTTCTCTTCATGTTTCAGTTAAGTTAATACTAAAGAAAAAAAATTGAATGGTTTCTGCAAAGGCCATCTTAACTATCTGTTTTTTAAAAGACGTTCTGATGACTGACTGTTACAAATTTGTCCCAGCAATATGGTGTTGATTTTTCTGTAAGTTCTCCTTTTCTGGTCAGCTTTTTTGGCTTTTTGTTAACATGTTTCTGCCTCTCCTCCCCATCCCCAGCTGTGGATCAGTTGAATGTCTAGTTCTGCTATTAAAGAAAGGTGCAAACCCCAACTATCAGGATATTTCTGGATGCACTCCACTTCATTTGGCTGCTAGAAATGGGTAAGAGATGTGTGCATTATGTCTAGCTTTTCCTGAATGGCTAAACAGGTGGGGTAGTTAACCCAGAATAGATATTGTACAGCCTCTGGTTCTTTGAAACTTCCACAGAAAGCCCTGCAGAAGGGCTGTTTAAATGAACAAAAGTTATGCAGTGGAAACTCTTGTTGGATCTCTACCATGCATTAAATAAACCTAAATAATATATGAAGAGTAGCTTGGGATATTTGGATATCAAATTTCAATTCCAAAGTGTTAGTAAAGTGCTTCTAGCCTTTCTGTTCTTTTTATATAGGAAAAACAAAATATTTTGTAGCTCAGTGTCCCCAAGTTTGCCTTTCTCTCCCACTGATGTTAGGATCATAGTACTGACATCTGACAGCTTATGAATAGGGGCTTGTTTTGGTTTTTTTTTAAATAGTCTGCCGTGCAATAACCAATTGTGTGAAGTAGTGTATACATAATTTAATTGCATGTACCTATTAATAAGCATTGCTAAAAACAGACTATTAGTGGCTTTTGTACAAGAAGAGTAAAAGGAAAAACCAAAAAGAACCCAGTATGAACTAATGAATTAATAGTGAGTGCTCAGGTGTTTTTAAAAGAGAAAAGGGAGGAAGGGTCTAAATAGTTCAGTGTCAGAATAGGTGCTTGGTTTGCAAAAAGATAATAGATTCAATCCTTGCAGATTCAGGCAGACCTGGGAAAGACTTTAGCCTGAAGCTCTCCTGCCTTCCAAGTTAGATGGGCCAACAGGCTGTCTGCTAAAGCAGCTTCTAGTGCATTACTTCCCTGCTAACCAAGCAAGAAGCCTGTTTCAAATTAACAGTTCAAATTCAAATTCACAAATCTTAATGGGTCTGCTTTCCTATTTTATGTGTGTTAGTGTACATCCAGTAGTCTGCTGAATGTCTGTGAGTCTGGGGGTGGGTGGGAAAGAGAAGGTAATACTAGCACTGCTAATAGGTGCTCTGCTCCCTCAGTCTAGACATATATCTTAATATGAGAGCTCTGGGATACAGACAGATCTTTCTATCTTGACCAGCTTTCTTATTATCAGTGTATGCAGTTAATCTGTCTATGTTACCATTTGCTCTCTTAGTGGAAATTTAATGGAAATCCCTATTTATCTAAATGTGCTTGGATTTCTGGACTACAACATGTGAGTCTTCCAGCAATACCCTTGTATACTATTTTAATTCTTGTTGTGAAATGCCCGGATGCGTATGTTGGGAGAAGGACAAGATATGAATAATATCATAAAATAAAAGTCACCAAGCATTTATTGTTTTGAATAAGTTGCCTCTTGTAAAATCAAGGAACAGTGGATTGGAATTGGTTTTAAATGAGCTTTGCAAATACTTGGTAGTTGAAATCTGATTTTTAAACTTAGGCTGCAGTGGTCAACTGGGTACCTTTCTGATATATAGGATAATCCTGGCTAGGGGATTATTGCAGTTATCTAAGGCATCTGCAGGGCACTGAGCTTGGGAAGGCTGCTATATATGACTTGCTTGAGAGTGTTTATAGTTCTGTGTAAACTGGAACAGCATTGCATTGCTCCTGGGTCTTATCTGTGGTGACAGTGATTTCTTGATTCATCAGACATGCAACATACCGTGTGACATGGGTGTTGCATATAGGGAATGATGTTCTTAAATTCAATTTGTGCATTTTTTTAAACAGAAAAGTATAAAACAGGTTTGTATGTCTGTGTACTCAATAGTTTGGAATAGCTAGCTGGCAATTGACTATGTGTGTGTCAGTGAGTGAGTGAGAGTGAGTGGGTGAAAGAGAAATGGATTTGTGTGTTGGAGGAGTACTTGTCTACTTAAGCTCTCAGAGATTATAAGAAGCCAGTAGGAAAGCCAGCCAAGTATTGTCTTAACTGTGCTTATGGCTGATATTTAATTTATTTTCCACACAGTCAGAAGAAATGTATGAGCAAGCTATTAGAATATAGTGCTGATGTCAACATCTGCAATAATGAGGGCCTGACAGCAGTAAGTCCCATACTCTTGTCTCTTTGTTTTGATGCTTAAGTATTAAAGTATTGCTATTGTGTAAACATCACTAATCTTGTTTATTTCAGTGTGTGGCCTTTTACTAATTAGTCATCAGTACTTAATAGAAGCAACCCATTTTGTGTTCTGGGTTTTTGTGTGTGTGTGTGTGTGTGTGTGTGTGCTGACTGGTGACTCTGAATTGTTATAGTTCTGATTGATGATGCTGAATTCCAGTATAATATGCACAAAAGATTCATGTGCCTTGGATTTTACTGTTAAAATACACTGAAAACTTGCGCTGAGTTGTAAAATAAGACTCATACCATGATCTGTGATGCTGGAATTATATCCCTTTGTGGCAAAAGTGCTCCTCAGCTAGTTGAAACTTTGGCTGATCTACTAAACCTCTTATGTTAAGACAGATGAATGCTGCTATAGATTCAGGGCATGCCTACAAATTGCACTTCAGTCCAACATACACATTTCAATATTCAATATTCCTATTTCCTTATAGAAAGGAATTTGCCCCGTGAATATGTGTAATTTACCACGTAGACAATTTGACGTAGTAGCTACAGTGTTGCCTTGGACTGGAGAGATAAAACTGACTTGAATCAGCCACTGTGTCATTCTAACCTATTTCACATGACCATTTTGCTGATGAAATGGTCTGAGGGGAGGAATTGCCAAGTATGCCACTCTGAGCTCCTTAGGGAAATGTGGAATGCAAAATATAACTGGAACTATAAATCTAAAACCCATCCCAATAGTGCTCAAGGGGCAGTTCCTTTTTTTTTTTAATGATTTTTTATAAAGAGTTTACATGATTCAGTTATCTTTTATGCACCCTCCCCCACCACAGAACATTCCATGAGTCAGCTTATAATCAAACAGTGCTCTTAAAGACAATACCTCCCAAAAGTGCTCATTGTGATAGATTCCAGATCTCCTGTGGTTCAATGATGGGCCATGTCTAGAATCTACGTGTGTCAGATATGTAGTAAATGCATGCCATATATTCTCCAAGGTGTCTTCAGCTATTTCACCTCTGGCAAGGCATAATTCATGAGAGTCCAAATTCTAACCCGCAGTTAATGGCCTAACTTTGTACATTCTTCCATGAGCTTGCTTTCTCCGTCCTTGCTGTGTACAACAAGGTAGATATGAGATCTTTACACAGGACATTTTTATTTTCTTTATAGTAAATTGATAAGTTCAGTTAACTATTTTGAAAATGTGTATTTTGATTGTCTGTTTTGCTAATCCAATCAAGAACTTCCAGCAGAATTGATTTTTTTTTTCTGGACAGCCAACCCACATATGTTTCAATGTACCAACATTCTTACAGCCTTTCCAGCATCTGGCAAATTGTTATTAATCCTGTGTAGCAATATGGGGCACAGATACCAGTGATGACTTTAATAGTAACCTCTTGTACAGTTGCAGACAGCAATTTACATGGACAGATCTCCAACTCCTATCCCATTTATTTTTGGTGATCTGTATTCCAAATTCAGCTCCTCGTGCACCTTTAGATCCTTTATTGGACCCATATGTAATCACAGTGATTGTTTTATAAATATCAGAGGTCAGTCCCTTAGTCCTGTGGTTTGCAGTTTAGAGAGGAGTATTTAGAATTCTCAGCCAGAGACCTCTTTGGCCTCAGTAAGCTACAAACCCCAGAATTCCACAGGATGTTGAAAGTGGAATAATAGCAATATAACAGTGTAGTGCGGAAATGGCTAATATGTCTCAAAGGTTGTAAGGTAGTGGAGTGAATCTATTTCTACAAGCCTAAGGATTTGAAATTTGTTCAGCCAAGTAAAGGTATATTCTTCCAGTTTTTTTGCTGTTAGTTGATCTTCTGATATTCATCTACCATTTATAAACAGTTCTCTAAGCCTGTATATTTATTTTTCTTTATAAGTGAGAAACTGGTTAAATTTATCATTTTGCTGAAAATTAGACCGTGTTAAGAAAGGACATGCAAGAGCTTGAGGCAGAGAAAATATTTTAACAAATGTAAACCATATCCCGAACAGAGAGAAGTTCTTTTTTGTGATTAAATCCTTCCAAATGCAAAACATATTAGTACCTTTGTGTATGTGTTCATTCCTCAGTTTTTGTTTTGTCTTGTTTTTACTAAAAGAAGCAACATGTACTTCTTATTGGGAAACACATTGTGTAACCCTTTTATCCAGTTCTTTGGACTTTAATATTATTGTGAAGTTCGTATTTGTTAAGGTATAGCTTGATACTTAAATGCATTTAAATATGGTTAATACCACTCTTCGTTCTTTGTAGCAAATGTTATTTACGTTTTTTGCTTGCTGCAAGTTGTTTTTTCTGTCACTATTTGTACCTAGATTCATTGGCTTGCTGTTAATGGCCGAACAGAATTGCTTCATGATCTTGTGCAGCATGTTACAAATGTAGATGTTGAGGATGCAATGGGGCAGACGGCACTTCATGTGGCATGCCAAAATGGTCACAAGACGGTAAGTCAGTTAGCATATCTTAGGCCATTTCTGCACTAGCCTGTTTTAGTGCGATGATTCCACTTCCAACATCCAGCCCCTCTCGACATTGCAAATCCCAGGATTCCAAAGGATGTTGAAAGTGGAATCCTTGTGCTATAACAGGCTAGTGCGGAAATGGCCTTACATTCATCATAGATGCTAAGGCACAAGCTAATTGATTTGTGGTAAAGACAACTACTAGCAGTAAATAGCAATTTTTTTAAAGTATTACTGAACCTCAACCAATTCTGCTAATGAGGAGTAGCTGCTTTCTCATGAAGATGATAGATATCTCTTTTCTATGTAAAAACTTATTTAATTTTTTTAAAATGGCTGTATCTGATTACTGTTAAAATTTATATTACACCGTATGTCACAAGATCTTTGGAAACATACCTTTATGAAGGGATTTCCAGGGTATAACACGTTGTCTTATTGAAATCATCAGTGAAGCAATGAGGCATCAGAGTTCTCTGAAACTATAGTCTGACGAGAATGCATTTATTAAGAGCCCAGCACAATGTCTATATAGTTAAAATTATTCTTTAATCAAAGTAAAGCAAGAGTCCTCTATTTTTCTAAAGAGAAAGTGACATGATAAAGGCCTTAATAGTGTTGCTGATTTTGTAGCAGGCTATGCATTACATAATGTGTGCTTTTGGGTTTTTTCATGTGCACTTTTTCCAAACATTAACCATCTGAGATTCCTCACAGATTAGGGTAAACATATATCCCAAGTAGCCCAATTCAAAATAAAGTGCATAATTCATGTGTTACTGCTTCACAATTCATATGTTTCCTGTTGAGCTCAAGGTGGTTACATGGAAGCAAACAATGGTGATAAATCTTTAAAGTGTATAATGGTGAGCCTTAGGGAAATGACTTTTTTATTTAAAAAAACAGTACTTAAAGACTTATTTATATACTGTCTGTTCCACTGAGTATTTTTTAGATTTACTTCATTCTTTTTTTCCTTTCCTTTCAAAAAGACAGTTCAGTGTCTTTTAGACAGTGGTGCAGATATTAACCGGCCCAATGTTTCAGGAGCAACTCCACTCTATTTCGCTTGCAGGTATGGCTTGTTTCACGTTAAAACTCTGACATGAAACTGTATTTGTTAAATTCATAACCATCCCTCTTGAATGTAGGAAACTGCCTTACTCTCATTCATTGTTAGTCTGTGTAGTCAAGTACGAACTGCTTGTGATTCCTGAGATTTGATTTGATAGATGGTGGGTTTTTAAAAATATCTTGCCTGTCCCTGCCAATCAGGAATTACTTTCTGCAGGAAGAAAAGCTCAGTCTCTCCCTCCTTCAGAATAAGTTGATATTTGCTCTATGAGCCAGTGACGAAAGTCGCTGAGCTGTGGCTTTTCCTGGCTGAAATGTAACTTTTATTTTATATTATTACTTGTATGTGATGTGGAACTTTTGACAAGTGCTGAGGATGTGTAAACATGGAAAATGCTGAATTTAGCAAAGCAAGCAATTTTTAGGTATCTTTGCCCTCTCATTATTTTCATGATATACCTTTCAAATATATGGATAAGTGTGAGGGGGATTTTTTTTTTAACCAAAAGCTGAAGATTCAGAAATTCCAAGAAGACCTTATCCATATTTTGTGAGGCTTCACTTTTAAGAAAAAGAACAACCTTTCTTTGCAACTTGGGATTGTAAAATTAAGGTGCAGGATGCCTTTTCTGCTTAGCAGAATTGCTTTTACAGTAGCAGTATCTGTGAAAATTAGACAAAATGTATAAATTGCTTGCTTCTTTCTACTGATCCAAATATTTCCTGTTAGGCTAGAGGACTCTTTCTGCTTCTTATTTGTTGGATTTGTGTTCAGCTTTTTCTCCAAGGAGTTCAGAAGACTATAGATAGATAAATTCTTCAGAATAGCTCTGTGAGCTAGGCTGAAGCTGAAGAGTGGCTCTTCCAAACCAATTGTGTAATGCTGTTGCCATTGTTCATTCATTATCTCTGTCTCTGGAATATATGTATTAGGCATAGAGGAAAAATGTAGCTGGCACACATGATTGGTTAAGAATGGTTTATTAACCAATAACTAAAATCTTTATAAAATGCTCCCTTATATGAATGTATGCATGTATCCTCGTCATACAGTTGTGATACAACCCAGACTAAAGTAAGGATGGATACTCAGTTAGGAGATTTAATTGGGTAATCCAGTTACCAGGTGAGTGAAAGAACTTCCTTTGTTCTGTAATGCTTAGGCTTCTTACCTATGCTAATCGTGCAGATCATTAAATAAGGCAAAAAATTATCCAAATCCTTTTTCGCTTGCTCAGTCACTTTTTCCCGCTCTGCTTTTACATGTAATTGAATTAAAACTGGTGCCCTTTCACAGTACACAATTATAACACTATGATTCCACTTTAATGCCATGGCTGCATCCGATGAAATCCTATCCTTTGTAGCTTGATGAGGCACTAGAACTCCTTGGCTGAGAATTCTAAGTGCTTTTCCCTAAGCTGGAACTCCTAGGGTTCCACAGGAATTATTGCCACAGTGGAATTGTAGCCCTAACACTGCATAGTGTGAAAGGGCCCCGGGTAAGTTGCTTACATAAAATACCCCTTTCAGTATTATTACTGAGGTTACTAAAAATAATGTTTGGAATCTTGTTGGAGAGTTACAGATGCATAACCATCACAGTTAAGTGGCTACACAGTGATTCATGGGCTGCCCCCTGTCCCTACTTACTGGGAAGCAGCCGACTGATTTTCTCACCCTGTACCATGAGCAATCTATGTTGCAACAGGCAGAAGTAGGTTCCCTGTTGCAATTCCTCCTCTCACTAAATGTTGCTTATGCAAGTGGTGTGTAGGGGAGCATGAGTAAGCTTCTTCCTGAGTGATGGGAATGGACACTCATTGATTTCAGTGGGTGCTTCATAGTAAATGAGGGCTGAGAGATTTTCACAGTCCTTATGTGTCCCCTAAGCTAGGGAATAGGTAGAGACAGTGAATACTGTACAGTTATGAATGTGTAACTCTAAATTATGCATTTGTAACTTCCCAACAGGATTCCAGCCAATAATATTATCACTGTTATAAGAATGTATTTTATGATGTATTAGTCTTGAACTATTCAATTATCCTGTGACTTAAACTTTGAGGCTACTTCAGCCATTTTATATGAGTAGTGCTTCCAAGGAGAAAGAGAAGTATACTGTTACTACACTGAGTGAACAGCCAGCTTCCTGCATTGAGTGAACAAGCAATTTCCTGCTTGATTTAGAACCACTGAAAGATACAGTATGATTGATTCACTCTTCTCTCTTGCTGCCTATATACTAAGAACATTGCAGGTAATCCACAATCAAATGCTCTTATAATAACTGTTCTACTACCAGCAGCAGTGTTGGCTGGTAGCAGAACAGGTACAAAATAACTCTTTTGTTTTCTCTGTGTTTCATACAGCCATGGCCAAAGAGACACTGCACAGATTCTGCTGATGAGGGGGGCCAAATATTTGCCAGACAAAAATGGAGTCACCCCACTTGATCTCTGTGTACAGGTACAAATTTCTAAAAGTCTTTATATGTTTTTAAAACTTCAGTCCCCTTTCAGTTTTATTTTTGACTATTTGATAGAGGATGTCATATTTTGTAGTGTGAAAGTGCTATTGGATGAATAGATACTATTCCCTCTTTCTGTGCAAAGGAAAAGTTGCATCGCTCTCTCTTTGGACTTTTTGTCTGCCCAAAGAAAATCCATGGTGATTTAGATGTAGGAATAAGTATAATCATAGTACTACATTAAGGTGAATGGCCTCCTTTTTTCATAGAAGAATCTAGAAGCATGGAAAATTTGGTTCATGAAAAATTTGTATAGTGCCTGCTAGTACTTCAGCATAATATCACAAAACTACATTTAGATTAAAGGCCTCTAGGTAGTGGTGTTTGTGTCCTGTAAAGCACCTACAATTTTAATCGAGTTAGACCTTGAATTCTTGTGGCAGTAGCTTTTAAAACTTGGATCGAGACAGTTTTCGATAAATGTTCCCTGTATGTACTGCTTTCAGTTATAGTTCATTTATTCAGAGTCTGTGAATATAATTATTGCATATCTATCATAATTTTTTTGGAGGGGAAGCTACTTTTGGCATCTGTCACAGTTGCTGCTGCTGCTGTTGTTGTTGTTGTTGTGTGCCTTCAAGTCATTTCTGACTTATGGCAACTCTAAGGCGAATCTATCATGGGGCTTTCTGGGGCTGGGAATGTGTGATGTGCCTAGTGTGTTTCCATGGCTGAATGGGGAATTGGACTCTTGTCTCCAGAGTTATAGTCCAATACTCAAGCCAGTACATTGTGCTGGCTCTCAGGTCCTCATAAAATGCTATGTTGGAATTTAAGTTAAGTATGCTTGTACTCATAACAGATCAGGCATGAGGCACAGATTAAAAGCCACAGTAATTTGGAATGGAAATTCTTTTATATGGTGGGAAGCCAGAGCAAATTGACACACACATACCCACTCAGCCAGCTTATTCTGGCCAACAGGACTTTCTCTGACAGATGAACTTACCTAATTTTTGAGCCTTTTATGTGGCAGCAAATGCCACTGATTTTTAAAAATTTTTAAACTGACTTCAATATCTTTGTCTGCAAACATTTTAAAAACTGCATCTGTATATATATTTTATCTAATCAGTTGATTTCAGTTACGACATTCCTACCAGTTTCTGAAAGATATGCTTACAGTGGTTGCTTATTTAAAAGTACTGTCCTTTTCAGGGTGGCTATGGAGAGACTTGTGAAGTTCTAATACAGCATCATCCTAGACTTTTCCAAACAATTATTCAAATGACCCAAAATGAAGATCTCCAGAAAATATGGTAAATCCCTTTTAACTGTATTAAAAATTCAAACTGTTGCTTACCTTATGATGAACAAGTATGTTGTTCCTTCCACATATCTCAAAAGTGAACCATTCTAAGAACCTGATCCTATACATGTTTTCTTAGAAGTACAAAAATATGGAACTTTTTTCCAGATAAGTGTGCATTGTTTATAGCTTTGGGCTGTATAGGTTACCTGAAACTTTCCCATTGAGGTCAGTGGGACTGACTGCTAAGTAGGCATGCATAGGATCACACTGTTAGTAGAATAATTTTGGAATGTTATGGACAAGATGGTTCTAGTACTGACCCTAAAGGAAGATGGAAGATGTAGTCAAATAACATCTGGATGGCTGTAACATTTTTTCCCTTCAGGTAGAGAGATCTGAGATGGTAACTCTGATGTGTTCCCTGAAGAGAGATGTTTGGGCCTCACAAAAGGGAACAGATAAAGGTTCCTGTGCTTGTCTTATTGTCTGTTTTAAAAATCTGGTGATGTTTAGAAATTGTTGATATTTTAAAAAATATTTTAGAGGCTTTTAAATGTGTGTGTGTCTATATCTATATACATGTTAATCTTCTGTTTAAAACTCTGCATTGTTTTGGGGAAAATTCAGTGATAGTCTTGTTCTTCTTTTCCAGTTGCGACAGGTCTTAGAACACTTGTCTCAGCAGAATGAAAACCAATACCTTAAAATCTTGACCAGCCTTGCTGAGGTGGCTACAACAAATGGTCATAAACTGCTCAGGTAATGTAGACATCACCAACAAATATGCAGCCTGCCTGGCTGCCTGCCTGCCTGCCTGCCTGCCTGCCTGCCTGCCTGCCTGCCTGCCTGCCTCCTCCCTCCCTCCCTCCCTCCCTCCTCCCTCCCTCTCTGTAAAATATTTTGAGAGCCTGTATGAAGGGGATAGTCCTACAGTTTGAGAGAAGAAAGAAATCAAAGCTAAATATGTGGTTTGACCATGTAACTACACTATGGCATTTATGTGTATAGAACTGATATTATAACTGGAATGTATCTTTTTCTAGCACGTATGTCTTCCTGTCATTATCAAATTGAGGGCATATTTTATCAATTTCTTACATCTATGTTCCATTTTTGCTTCATGCACTTCTCTTCTTCCTTTATCATCCCTTTATCCAATAAGAGTGATTGTTTGAAGGTAACTCATTGCCTTTCATGACTCAGTGGATTCTAGAGCCTGAACGTTCCTTGTTTTAACTACTAAACAGCACTGGCACTAGCAGTTGATTGGGTGGCCTTATCCTGTTGTCCAAATTCCTCACCAGAAAATGTAGAGCCCTATGTTAAGATGTCCAGATTAAATGTTTTGGTAGTGTGTATAGCCAACTGCAGATGGGAGCTGTGGTAATATGTCATGGAGAATGGATTGTATGGTCTTTAGCTTTTAGTTACTTTGAGGATTGTACTTTTAATGGGCTGCATGGGTGTCTATTCTGAAGATTTTTAATGGTGGCTGTAACTCAGATCATAAGTTAGTCCTCTGTTATGTTAAACCATTTCATGTTCTGTACATTCCAGCTTGTCAAGTAATTATGAAGCTCAAATGAAGAGTCTGTTGAGGATTGTGAGGATTTTTTGTCATGTCTTTCGCCTTGGCCCATCCACTCCCAATAATGGAAATGACATGGGCTACAATGGAAATAAAACTCCAAGAAGTCAAGTGTTCAAGGTCAGGAAAGTAATTGATGTTATTAGGAGGACAGATCTTCATGAGATCAATTTCGCTAAGCATATGTTTATTAATCAAGCATCTCATAAGCAGGATGTGTTTGGTTGGTGCCCATTTTAAGTTGTGAGTTCTTTTTCCTTTGCGTCTTTTTAACTTATCACCATATTTTTTTTTCAGGAATGAACACTTTTCTTTTATTTCTGTTTGATTTTCACCCTGTGTACTTCAGATGTTCACAGTATAGCATGAAGTTGAAGTGCTATTTTTTAAAAAAATATTGTATATCCAACTCATATTAATTTAGTCACTTCTGCCTAGCTCTATTTGGTAAGATAATCATGCATATGGCAATATTTTGAGAATTTTTTATGCTTGATGTTCTGGAAAACCCTTCTGGGCTTAGAGAAAGATCGAGGCAAGTGTGTTGGGGATGAAATCTTGGTGCCAAGTTCTTTATTTGTTTTGCTATGAATTCTTTTTCCTTCTTTGCACAAAATTAAACGTCCTTTTTCCTATGTGTGCTTGTACACATTCTTGTGCACTGGCACGAAAACTGCATCTTGATGTGATCCTGTGTGCCTGGGAATTACATGATTATGGCAGTTGCACAGATGGGCTGATCATATGTGTTTTAATCAAACAAGAGGTTGCAGAAACTTTATCCCTGTTACCTGTAGTGGAAATAAAATAGTCTAATAGAATAAAATTATAGTATTCAGTGCTCCCCCACATTTGTGGGTTTGACTTTTGCGGATTTGATTATTCACGAGGTGCCTGCTTGTTTTCTACCCTCTCCCCCTCCCATTCCCTAGCCTTTTGCCCAGGTCCAGGCCAGGGAAGAGATCTTCACTCCCCTGCACTCTCCCACCCTATGCATACATGGGTGTGCTGGCAGTGGCTGGCAGGAGACTGCAGGGAGAAAGATCTTTGCTCCCCTGCACTTCCCCATCCATTGCCCATGTGGATGCACTGGCAGCAGCGGGCAGGAGGGTGCAGGGCGAAAGGTCTTCACTCTCTTGCCTGGTATGTGCATGGGCACATGGAAAAAAGAAAGGGTGTACAGGTGGCAGGTAGGAGAACGCAGAGGGAGGAACCTTCCTTCTCCTTCGTTCTCTTGCTTGTTGCCTGCATGGGAGTGCAAAACAAGGCAGGGCACGGGGCAACAGGCAGGAAACTGGAGAGGAAGAAGGTTTCCCCCCCCCCTGAACTTTTCTGCCTTTCCCCCAGGCGTGGAGCAGCAGCGGGGAGGGAGTTATTCATGGCGGGGGGAGTTATTCATGATTTCTTGACTTCTGTGAGGGTTTTGTGCCCCTAACCCTTGCGAATTTGAAGGACCTACTTTGTAGTGAATTGTTGTAATGAACCTTCATCAAGAAGGTTGTGTTTCCTAATTCCTAAAACAAATTATGAAATGTACCTATTCAGACTGAAGGGTTTTTTTTTACGCATTTTGTGCTTATCACCTTTGTGCACAGGTTTGTCTTTTATAGTAGAAATTAGCCCTGTTTACTTTATTACAGTCAGATATCTTTGTTTACAATAGTCCTTTTTTTTGTTGGCCAGAAAATAAGGCCCAGAACTATACTGCTCACCTATGCAGAACCTACCCCGTAGAAGCAATCCATCATGTTATAGTGGTTTGAGAATTGGACTCCTACTTTGGAGACCAAAGTTCTGGAGACAGTGCAAACATATTGAGTGATCTTGAGCAAGTCACACTCTCGTGACCCTAGAGGCGAAAGCAAACCCTCTCTGAACAAATCTTGCCAAGCTAAGAAAATTCCATGGTAGGTTCGCTTTAGGGTCACCATAAGTTGGAAACAACTTAAAGGTACACAATGACAACAACAATGACTACAATCCAAGTAGCAATACTAATTGTTTCTTGGGTGTCTAAGGCAGGCATAGAGAATGTTTGGCCCTCCAATATTGCTGGAATGCAACTTCTGCAAGCTCTAGTCAATGTAAGGAAAGATAAAAGTTGTAGATCCAAAACATGTGGAAGGCTGTAGGTTGCCAGTTTTCATTCAACTGCATATAAGCTATGAGAAACACACTTAAAAGCCTTTGCCAGGCAACCGGAAAAAAAAAAGTTAATACTTCCTCAGGTATGGGTAAAGAAAGGAAAAACTGAAAGATGCAAATACTGCACAAAACCAAAATCCCTTCATTACTAACATGGAAAAACACAGTTATTGTTAGCTGTCTCTTTAAAAGACAGAGGCCATGTTTAATAGATAATTTCATAAAACACTGCTGTTGTTGAGAGTGGGTATTTAAGGGCACAGTGCCCTTGCATCTTTGCATCTCTGGTTGTGATTGCAGTATAGAGATTCTGCAGCCACCATTTTGTGATCTTCAGAAAGCCAGCCTGGTTGACTAAAGTTCAGGTGGATATAATGGAATGGACATTTAGGTCAGCTGTTTATCCATTCAATTTAAAAGATTCTCACAGTTTTAAAAATACCAAAGAATTTCCTTGAAGGCATAATTTATGTTTCAGCCTTAATATATACTGAACTATTGGGTTATCTTTTGTTATTGATAATGATGGTCTTTGGTATCTTTTAGCTGTATAAAACATTTTGTTAAGTGAAATTATTTGTAGTCATGTTCACTTTTTCATGGTACAAGGTCACAGTTACTTCCATATGCCAAATGGATTGCTGTGTTTCCTAATGCTTCTCTTGTCAGAGATCACAAATTGGTGTCACAGTAGTAAATTGTTGGCAAACATAGTTATCTTTCCTAAAAGGTGGCTTGGAAAATAGTTTTCCTGATTAGCCTTAAATAACTCAACTTTTGCATTGTAGTTGTCAAGATTATATCCTTACAGATAGTTCTACAGCAAATGGAAAGCACTTACATTGAACCGAAACATTTCTGTGTGCTTGCTGAATGTGTGCTGTGTAAACATTTTGTTCTGATTATCTGAAGTTGTGTTGGCTTACAGGTACTTAAATCTCATGTTCAAAAATGCTCTGAAATATTACCATCTTTAGTAGTTAAACTTAGTGGAGCAAGTTAGTAGATATCTCTTTGGTGATTGACAGATGAGTTTTAGATAATTCTCATTTTGATTTTTGTCATTTTTCATGACAGTGATATTTTTAGTGTATTGTGGTATTCTTACCCCAGCATGTTATCTTATTTTCAATATGTGAAAGACTTGTCAGCTAATTCTGTGTATTCTTACAGTGATGATACAAGGAATAGTACAAAGTACAAAGCAAATAAAGATAAAGGTTGCTTCCTATGTTAGTTTAATGTCTTTGGAAAATGACTGTGTGGTAATAATGGTTTGAGTTAAATAGCTCTGCAGTGTTGGAACGAACAAAGGCATCTAGCCGATATTTCTGATGCTGCAAGGACTTGCAGCTTTGATTTCTCTAGCTGCTTCTCCCACCCACCTTTAAATTGTTAGGCCATTTGTGAAAAAGAAAAGTGGTTTGTTATGTGGCGGTATTTTTCATGGTAACTTGGAAACCAAACCAAACAAAAATCTGCTTCACCTGGCCTGTGTATGAATAGAAACTAAATGTGAGATAAGGATCTCATTAAATGTTCTTATATGACAGCAGTATTGAACAATTTAAACCGTGAACAAATTTCTACAAAATTGGAAGTTTAAAATGATTCATGCTTACTCTATATTGAATTGAAAACTTTCCCTTTTTATCCAGGATTATAAAGGGCTATCTGAAATTGGAACATTCTTGATTTGAGATTTGAAAGATATTCACAGAAGAAAATACTAGATAGTTTAGCTGCTATTCTAACAATTCAAGCTTTTGCTGGAGGGCACTATAGTCTCAACTCTGAGCTTGGATGCCGAGGTCTCAGCAGTGGCCAGGAGTGCATTTGCACAGTTAAAACTTGTGCACCAGCTGTGCCTGTTTCTTGAGACATCAGATCTGGTTTCAGTGACACATGCCTTGATTACATCTTGGTTGGACTACTGTAACACACTCTTTGTGGGGCTGCCTTTGGCAACTGTTTGGAAACTTCAGCAGGTGAAAATGTGGCAACCGGAATGCTTACTGGGGCCAGTTACAGGGAGCACATAACTCCTTGTTAAAACAGCTTCATTGGTTACCTGTTCGTTTCTGGGAACAAATCGAAGTGCTGGTTATGTCCTATAGAGCCTATATGGCTTAGGTCCAAACTATTTGAAAGACCATATCTCCCTATACAAACCTGCTATAGCCCTAAGATCTGCAGGGGAGGACTTTCTTTCCATCTCGCCACTGCCCCAGGCTCGCCTGGTGAGGACATGGGAGAGAGCCTTCTCGTTGGCTGCTCCCACCTTGTGGAAAGCTCTTCCACGGGAGACTGGGCTGCCCCCCACTTCCTGTTTACTGGCAGACAAAACCATTTCTCTTTAAGCAGGCTTTTATGTGAGCTGGGGAGTTTTTATCTATTTATTGACTGTTTTAAAATGGTGCATTGTTTTAGGTTTTATGATTTTATATGTTTTTAATATTTTTAATTGTTTTAAATGTTCTTAATGTTTTTAAATTAATTTTGGATGCCACCTTGGGTTTTATTCTGGGAGAAAAGGTGGCGTGTGTGTGTGTGTGTGTGTATGTATGTATATATGTATACACACACACACATACATACAAAGTAAATAAAATGAAATGAAATAAAATATAGTGTGATGCTGTAGTCACTTCTTTTCTTGTGCAAAAGAAGTTGTTTCTTTAACTCAAAGCTGGCCCATCAGATCTTGTTGACCTGCAGCTCCCAGCATTCCTCAGCACTGATTATGCGACTTAACAGCTGATGAGAGAAGTGATTGTAACAACATCTGGAAAGCTGCACTTCCTTTAATTTTCTTATATCATTGTAATATTGTAAATTAAAATGGGGAACATTGATGGGGAAACCCGCTTTTCTACCACCCACAACAATGACTGGATCCTTGGTGTCTTGTAGTGGAAGTTGGATTTCTCATTTTAAGAAAAGTCAAGTCCCTCCCTGTGTCCTCAGAGCAAAGGATTTGATTTAGGCCTTTGTGGGTCACTGCAGTGCTTTGGTTCAGGAGTAAAATGAAATCAAAAACTGACACATTGTGAGCTGTGCAGTGCATGTTTTTCCTTTGTTCATGTTTTAATCAAATAGGCTATTTTCCTTGATGGCATACCATAAATGGAATAAGGAAATAAAAGGAAAGATCTCTTCTGCTTCATTATTGAACATTAGAATTGCAAGAGTTTGAGTACTGCCATCTTCAGATACATCTAATGGTCTGTTTTGTGTTCACGTATGTTTCCATCTCTCCTCTCCAACCAATCTTTCTTATGCTTTGCAGCCTCTGGAATTACTCTGGCACTCATTAGATGAATGGTTAGCTCTAATATCAGCAGAACTGGTGAAAAATAAAAGGAACTCAGCCAATATCACTTCCATCTTGCTGAAGCAGAAAGGCCCAGATCAGCAAGAGATTACTCCTACGCACATCTTTGATGTAGCTCCATCTGAGAAGAGCAGAACTCTGTCTGCAGATGTAGGAGAATCTAAAGTATATGAAGTTGGCAGTACACAAGAAGCATATGCAGATTGCCAGGATGTTATTTCAGTAACAGCAAACCGTCTCAGTGCTGTCATCCAGGCTTTTTATATGTGTTGCTCCTGTCAGATGCCTCAAGGGTAAGGAGAATCTAATTTTCAAGCCTTTTCTTTTTTTTCTTTGCAGGTTTTTTTTTCTCTCAGCAATGCTGATGAAACTTGAAAATTCACTTTAGTGAAGAAGTTGTGTTCCTACAAACCTTTTACACATGTTTTGAAATGGGAATCTCAAGGGCAGTCATGTTTATAAAGCAAAAACAACATTTAAATTTTGATTATGTTTTGGAATAATTCTGTACAATCAGAACACAAACTAATTTGTTCTTTGAGGGGGTTTTTTAAATCCAAAAACATGCATTGAATATGGCTTTAGATGTTAAATATGCTGTAAGTCATAAAGTATTATGTTTATGTTTTTAAATAAAAAAATATGGATGAAAAAGGAAGGTACTCTGTGAATCTGATGATGGAAGTTGTCCGAAAAACCAGAAGCTGTTTGGGGCCCACTATTGGTAGAAATGTAGAATATAAACAAATATAATATAAAGCAAATAAATATGCATACCAGCAAGTTCTTTGATATTGATTCTAGTAGCCACCTGCTTAATACTTTTTTTTTTAGAGAGTTCCAGAGTGTAATCACTCATTCATCACAATTTTTGAAATTCTGCATTTTCCCTAATCAAGTGAACTTTAGTCAAAGTTTTTCATTGATATTGCTCTGCTGGTCATACACACTTGAACAAGCAAGCTGCTGCATACTGCTCAGTTGCTTCTGCTTACTTTCTTCCAGCACAGGTGGCATGTCCACAGTTCGTTTAGTGCGATGTCGGAACTGAAATCTCTGGATTATTATTCTGCTTTACTGGGGTAGCGACAATCCAATGGTGAATTACAGGATTGGTCAGTTGCTCCCACTTTTAGGAATAACAGTACAACAGGATACATCTGCATTCATGCTTATTCTCAACGTAAAGCCAATATTGAAAGAACGTTGGCTTTTAGTGATGTCTAGACGCGGCGAATTGTTTGACTGTACTTTGTCTAGTACAATTGCAAGAGGAAGTCATGTCTGAATTGTTATGTGCAGACTTTGGATTTAAGAAAAAAGAGAGTAAGGGTCAACAAAACACCATCTAACAAAGTAAATTGCTCATTGTATAGGGACCAGGAACCTTAGAGTGGAGTCACTGGATTGTCTTCAGTTCTCACTTAATGTCTGCTTGTAAAATACTTAACTGGCTAGTATAGATATTCACATTGCTTAGAACATATTTGCTCCATAACTCTTGCTTATTCAGTGGTAATGCAAAGTGAAAACAATTTTATGAAGGGAAATAGAGTGCATATCTGCTTTGGAACATAGTACTGACCCGAGATGTGTACTGTTCCAGAAAAAAAAAAGTAGGCATCTTTCCATCTTTATTGTATTCTGGAAATCTGAACATATACCAGCAAAAAGCAAAATTAGAATAACATAGCCTTCATATCTGGTCTGAGGATACTGAATTGCTGAAGCCTGTACTGGTTAGAATTGTCAACATAGGTACAATTGCATGCATTAAAAACCTTTATAGATTATATTTAAAAATAAAATCTAGTATCCTTAGGGAAGTGTTGGAAGGTTTTCTTGCTTGGTAGCTAGATTTTAATTTACTATTTCAAGCTTCAAGCATTGGCTTGTGAGTAGATAGACAGAATTTGGAAACTGGAAATTGACAAATGTAGGAGCAACTTCTAGAATGTCTGGCCTAAAAGTGTAAAGCCAAACAGACTTATCACATTCCTTCAAAAAGCTCAGTGTTACTTACCCTACAGTAAGACAAAGACAAAGTAACAGAGAGGCCGTGTGGTATGTAACATCAAGACAGGACCAGGTCCAAGGTTTTTATGTATTTTTACATTATAGCTTTCATTAAACTGTTTAAGTGTTAAACTTTTCTCATGCAAGGAACTTTCATAGTTCAGTGTTTTTGCAACCTTTTTTCTTTGTGTGTAATGTTGTTTGACTTTGTACATATTACTTTTGAAGCCATTTTTTTTAGCAAATGTGCACACTAGAGAAAAAAGTTTAATCTGATAAAAATTATTTTAATGCAAGTTGTTCGACAGTAAATTGTTTGCATTGCCTTCTAGGAAAGAGAACACTGATTTGGTTGCCTTGTTAACCTGATTGAACATTTTATTGCAGAATGACATCTCCTCGCTTCATAGAATTTGTCTGCAAACACGACAATGTTCTCAAATGCTTTGTAAACCGGTATGTCATTAGCAATTAATACATTTTATGAAATGGTTTTTGGTACACCAATAGTTTTAATCTGTGTGGTGATAGGTAAAACATTATTTCTTACCCAAGGCTTAATTAGATATAACAATTGAAATATGTAATGACTGTTTATGAACATCTGATCAAAAGTTTTAAGTTGAGTTTGGGAGAGCTGACCTAAATTTACAGCTACTTGAACTCAGTTCAAACTTGATACACCAAGATCACCTTCTCCAAAATGAGACAGGCCCTCTTTTGGAGTGCTTCCACTATTCTAGATGCAGTAGCACAAATCATAGCTTGGAATGCTATTTAATTTTTCTCTCTCTGTCTGTGTATGCAGGAACTCAGTAAACTTATTTTGTTGCTTAAAAATCTGTTCATAGTGCTACTTTATCTATTCCTGATGGACTTCAAAGAGGCAGTAAAAATGCTATCTTGTTTTAGTGTTGTTTTTTTTCTTGGCTTTACCAGAAACTACTCTAGTAGTCTGAACTAGAACCAAAATGTATCTTATAAATAAGGGAAAAAAAGTCTAAACTGACAAAAGACTATACTGAACATTCCTTGGCTGGGATATGGCAACATTGAACATGTGACAGCGTATTTGGGGGTACACATGTTAAGATTAGGAGCATATCTGATTTTATTATTGTTGCTCATCACATTTGTATTGTTGCTTCTTTTACAGATGTAATATTTTATGCAGCCAAGTATTCTGTTTGTTTAATTTGTCAGATGTTACTTTTTGGAAAATGCATGAGTCAATACTTCTGGTAATTGCCTATCCTGTTGTTTGTAGAATTAAAGCAATGCAAGGTTGCTTCAAAGTCTGAGGGTGTATACCTTCTGAATGAAACAATGGACTTGTTTCCTCATCTCAGCTTGTTTGTTTACTCCTAGAAATCCAAAGATTATATTTGATCACTTCCACTTCCTTCTTGAGTGTCCTGAGCTCATGTCCAGATTCATGCACATCATAAAAGCACAAGTGAGTTTTGAAAATATAATTTTAATGGTTAAAATACCACATGGTTAAAGCATATATGGCATCTGAGAGGTGTGTGTGTCTGTATATGTATTTCATAAGTAATACAGGTTGTTGAATGGAATGGGGTAAATAAATTTGTAAATATGATGTTCATCAGAAATCGTCCCTCTAAATATTGGCCCTGACCCAATTAGTAATCCTTACTAGAGCAGGCCCTTTGGATAGTTAGTCAACATTTAAGTCGGTCCCATTGATTCAAATGTTTACTCCAATGAGGATTAGCAATTGGATTTAGGTTGTTATTGGACTGCAGTTTCTACAGGCCCTCTCCTATGTATTCCTGCATATATCCATAATTCAGATTTATTGGTTTGTCCAATCCATTGTATAATATACCCATCACAAAGTAGATATTTGGCCTCAAATCTTTAGCTTTAAATGTGGCACTCTGAATGTGTTAGACCAAATTACTTGTACTCGGTGTTCTGCGCTTCATGCAAAAATATGGCTACTCCATATTTGTATTTTTTTTCTCTTTATTTGACTGCTCCCACATATCACTTAGTTGCTGACAAAGTAATATGGAGCCATAATTTAAAAGTACAATGTTGTTATCGTGTACCTTCAAGTCATTTCTGACTTACGGCAACCCTAAGGCAAACCTCTCACGGGGGTTTTCTGGGACTGAGTCTGTGTGACACACTCAAAGTCACTCAGTGGATTTCTGTGGCTGAGTGGGGAACTGAATCTTGGTCTCCAAGGCTATAGTCCAGAGCTTTCCAAACTTTTCATGTTGGTGACACTTTTTTTAGACATGCATCATTTTGTGACACAGTAATTTCAGTTTTACTAGCAAACCAGTGGTTAAACTAACCCCTTATAAAAGATACAGACACTTACATAAATTGTAATAACAAAATGTATGGGGATACAACATATCCCATGAAAACCTTTCCTATATTTTTAGAAATATATGATTTATAAATAATAAAATACATTTCCAAGATGGTAGGCAACACACCTACATACTTCAGGCGGCACATGTGTTGTGGCACACTGTTTGGAAGGCCCTGCTTAGCTCAAACCACTACACTATCCTGGCTCTCTAAAAGTGCAGCATCTCCCACAAAATTTGTTAACTGTAACAGCCAAGGAAAGCCTTATACTAAGACATGATGTGAACTTTAAAATCATTGAGCCTGCTATAAAGCCTTAAATTACTGCTCTGCCAGAAATCATAAGTGTGTATATAATATAAAATTCTATCCATGTTCATGAAGAAAGTTTTTGGACTGAAATGTAGTTTATGGAGCCCACTCAAAATTTCAACAAACAGATTCTTCCTTTGTACATGGAGCTTCAACTTTTGTTTTATCAGATGTGTGAAAAATGTTCCACTCCACTGTTTTTAAATGTATGTGGCCATAACATTAGGAGAATTTTAAAAAGTAAAATAAAACCAAACACTCATTTATCAGTGTCGCTTGTACTTTAGGCCTGATGTGAGTTTCTGTCTAGGAGGTCTTCATCTAATGTAAACAAATCACTCACTTACACACATTGTTGTCTCTGACTATAGTGTCTTGCTTTTAAATCAGTAGATTTGAATCCAAGGTAGTACAGTGTAATCTGCTTCAGTACGTGCTGATGGTAGTGTTCAGTCACTTGTCATGATGTTTTATGCTTTGATCTCTTTAATTACATGCCTGATATATTGTGATGTTAAACCTAAAGTCATTAAAATTCCACTGCATAGGTGTTCTTTAAAAATCAATTTAAAGTGAGTGTGAGTGTACAACTTTGGGTGCACATCAGAATACAACCAGATGTGTACCAGAGTCACTGAATTGGACTGTTTAGTTACTGTGGTGTGGTATTCAGTTAATAGTGAATTGAATAGCTTTAGAAGTATTTAAAAGGTTGGGATGGAATCATGTGGCTCTCCAGATGTTGTTAGATTACATTTGCTGTGTTGGCTAGGGCTGTTGGTATGTGCAGGACACAATACCTGGAGGGTTGTGTGATTCCCACCTCTGTATCTTGATTAAAATAGTTAAACGAAGGATGAATACGGGGAGAGTTTGCTGTCAGATAACTGTGTTTGACAGGATAAGAGAGGAACAAAGCTCATGTGTTTTATAAAGTTCATAAGTAAGCTAATGAAATACAGGCTTAATTGCTATCTGCTCCATTAATATTTTGTGTATAATTCAGTTTTTTTGTCTTATCAATGGCGTAATCTAAATAACTTTTCCAAAAATGAAGTATATTACTTTTATCTTTTTATTGTTTTGGGAGCAATTTTAATAAGAGTGTACATTGGCTCTTTTCTCTCCCCTTTTATTTATGCAAATATCCCACTTTGCCCTCATAAAGCTCAGGACTGTCTGCTTGTTAGTCCCCTTTTTATGTTTTTCAACAGTTCTGTGAGATAGGTTAGTGAGAACTTCATGAGTAAGATAAGAAAACCTATAACCTAATTTATGTTATTTGATATCTGACATTAATAACTCAAAAATCTGTGTTTCAAATTTCCACTTTGCCCTCTGTGGTATAGCTTTTTATGTGTATTTGCAAATGCATGAAACCTTAAGTTCCAACCAGTTCAATTCCACTAATTTTTGATACACAAGCCCAGTGCTTCACCATGCTTAAAATAAACCATGGAAAGAAGGGGAATCTTTGCCATGGCAGGAGTGTGTGAGCACTTTCACTCTGCTGCCTACTTCTCCCTACGTCATGCCTTGAAGATTAGGGAATCCTGCAAACCATATTTGGATGATGCACAAAGAGATGGTGGCACCTGGTGGCGCAGTGGTTAAATGCCAGTCCTGCAGCCATAAGCTTGTGAGTTCGATCCTGCTGGGCTCCAGGTTGACTCAGCCTTTCATCCTTCCGCAGGTTGGTAAAATGAGTACCCAGCTTGTTGTGGACAGTTAGCTAACACATTGTAAACCCCTTAGAGAGTGCTTAGCTGATAAGCAGTATAGAAATATACATGCTATTGCTATATTTTGGGGGAGGAATAGCAAAAGTGAAGTCTCATTGCAGGAAGAAATCTACTAGGATGACAGTGAACATCACCATATGTACCTCACCTCAAATGAGTGAAGTCCTTTATAAACCAGCTTTTCTTCATAAGCTATATATGGGAGACCAAGCATTATAGGTTTCCCCCTTCAAATGAGAAAATGTGATTGAAAAGGAAGAGTCGCCATCCAGTGAGTTGCCCCGTAAGCAAGTTGGATCCACAGACCCAATTTACTAGGTTTGTATATTCAGGGAGCTTTTATATCATAAACAGCAACCCTTGTTGACCATGTGGAAAATCTTGTCAAATTGAGGAGAAGTTTTAGAAGCAAATTCATGGTATGGTTTGGGAATCAGAGCTGCTACAAAGATCTATGTGGATTCCACCTTCTGCTTCTGAGTGGCTTTACCTTGGATTCTACTCTGTCTCATAATATATGTGACAGTTTTGATCCTGTGTATGTTTTCCCTCCCATTAGCCTTTCAAAGATCGCTGTGAATGGTTTTACGAGCACTTGCATTCTGGACAACCAGACTCAGACATGGTTCATAGGCCAGTCAATGAAAATGACATTCTGTTGGTCCACAGAGGTATGCAGCTTCACCTGTGCCATTCTCTTCATGTACATTTTTTTCTGTGTTGACAAAGTTAAGAAATTAATTGGTTTTCATATTTAGATTCTATTTTTAGGAGCAGCTGTGAAGTTGTGTCTAAAGCAAATTGTGCAAAGCTGAAACAGGGAATTGCTGTGCGTTTCCATGGTGAAGAAGGCATGGTGAGTATGTACCTATTGCATGATTTGTAAAACTTAGCTTTTTGGAAATGCATATAAGAATAGTCTCTTTAGAACGGCAGTTCTGAAGCTGTCATAGCAAGCTTCTCTAAATTTAGCATCAAA
This sequence comes from Ctenosaura bakeri, assembly GCA_948474755.1. Classification (NCBI taxonomy): domain Eukaryota; kingdom Metazoa; phylum Chordata; class Lepidosauria; order Squamata; family Iguanidae; genus Ctenosaura; species Ctenosaura bakeri. Next base: position 61,447 of record CAOLHI010002613.1, on the reverse strand, counting down.
ACCTATCCAGACCTCTTATTTCATTATATTATATCAGGTTTGGAGGTATAGGTCAAAGACGATCAAAACAGAAATGTTTCTGGAGGCAAAGACCCTGTGGAGCAAAAACTCTTAACAGATCTGTGTGGCACTTTCAGACCTCTTGCTGTTAATCAAAATGTCAGCTGAATGTGACTTTTTCCAAAGGTTCTACCTGACCCTGTGTTTTCTATTCCAAGATAAGCAGAAACATGCTGGGCAGAAAAGAAAAGTGTGTAGGTAAAGTTTGACTTAAGCCTTCTTAGGAAGAAGCTTCCTGCGTTCTCATGAGGCTTAAATACATACAAACATGCATACATACAGTAGGCCCTCGACATTCATGATGGTTTGGGGCGCAGAATCCTTGCAAAAGTGAAAAAAACTGTGGATACCGCTTCCCCTCCACGATTCCCTTCCAGAGCTCCCCCTCCCATTCCTTTGCCTATGGCCGTGGCATTCCTGGGGGGCAGGGGGGAGAAAAAAGACAAGGTAAAGGGCTTATTGGTACTTTTCCCTCAGACAGAGAAGAACAGAATCCTGCTGTTCTAGGTACTTCTGGTGGTCGTCTTGAGAAAAGAGGGGTAAGAGCAAAGAGAGCACCTGACCAATCAGCAGCATAATGTGCAGCAACATGGCAGAGAGTTACATGCCTCCAGCAGTGGGGATGGGGTAGGGCTCTGCTTACCCAAAAGGAAAAAAAAGCATCCATTTTAAACACAAGCCTTGCGCGCCTGGGGTGAGGAATGCAAGCGAATGAGGAGGAAAATTGCAGAGGGGGAGTATGTGTCTAGCGAATAATTAAATTTGCTAAGGTCAAACTTGCGATTGTGGAGGGAGGACTGTGTATATGTGAGAGTGTTCAGTCATCTAGGCAGGGCTGAAATAATATACACACTATGGAAATATATATTGAGGTCTTGCATCTCACTATTGCATCTCTAGGGTCAAGGTGTGGTACGTGAGTGGTTTGATATCCTGTCCAATGAGATAGTTAACCCAGACTATGCTCTCTTCACTCAGTCAGCTGATGGTAAGGTAGTATCTCCTTTGTTGTTGCCAGCTCTCATGCTGATCCTGCTTATTTATTGTGCCCTACCTTTCCCCCAGTCCTTGGACTCAAGGAAGCCCTACAAAATTTAAAAGAGATACAGATAAAAAGCTCATTTTGGAAAAATAAATACATAAAACTAAAAAGTGCATATTTGTTTTTTTAAAAAAGGATAGAGTGTCTAATTTAATTTAGAACAGCAAATTTAGTCTCTTGCCAAAAATATTATTCCACCCTAAAAGCTTTATATGTGGACCTGAATTACTCATAATGTATGAGGCAAGTAATGAAACTAAGAAAGCAAGGCATGAAATTTGAACTTGGTGATTTGATTACATGTGGCATAAATTGATAATACTCTTTTTTTCATAATTATGCAGCTTTAGCTAAAACTCTCTCTAGGTGTTAGAATAGCAGGTGTAGAGTAAACAAGCAAGGAAAGGGAATGTGCTGCCATTCTCTTTGTTTCTCTCTCACTATTTATTTATTTATTGGCTTCCTCCCTTGGAGGCCTCATTTCTGGAGAGGAGGCTCTTTTCCTATGGAGGCTTTCTGTCATTCATACTGCTGAAAAATCATAGGAGACTCTCCACTTCAGGAGGTTGGTTTCTACTTCTAGAGAGCAGTGCTCCATCTCCTTATATGTTTAGTTTATCTGCTTTCATAATGCCCAAACAGAACTTAGCTTATCCATGTACAATATTTCTCAGCGCTACTTTCTGATTTTGGATTTCATTGCATGCAAAGTGTAGGGGAAGTAGACTCATTTATGAGGGTATTGTTGTTTTGGCTACAATAAATTAACATGGCTATCTCTGGAAATGATAGAAGTCTCTCTGGCTTTCTCTCTAGAAATGATAGAAGTCTATTATTGCAGATTACAGACACTCAAGAGAGCATTGTATATATGTTTACTTGAAAGTAACTTCTTTTGTATTCAGTATAGTTAACTGCCAAATATTTTTGGATCTTCACTTCTAGAATAAAACTTTGATTTTAAATTAAGGCTATACTTCTTAAATGCATTTTGTTTCCTTGTAATTTCATTTTTTTTTGTCTCTGCTAAAAATAAGAATTTTAAGCACCTTTTGTGACACTTTTTTTTCAGAAATCAAAATAAAGATTAGTGCTATGAACAATTCTGAAACTGACAAGTTAAACATAATGCTTTTTTTTTCTAGGAACCACTTTCCAGCCAAATAGCAACTCTTCAGTAAATCCTGATCACTTGAATTACTTCAGATTTGCTGGACAGATCTTAGGATTAGCTTTGAATCACAGACAGCTGGTCAACATTTACTTTACACGGTCATTCTACAAGCATATTCTTGGTGTGTTGCTATTCCGGTTTTAATTTGTCTTCCTAGATGTGTCTTATGCAACTCATTGTATAGATATGTATTATAACTAGTCCAGCAACATTGCTTAAAAAAAAATATTCCTTGTTCATCCATTCCTGAGCAAAGCAAGAGCCACAGTGTTATTTTTTAAAATAAAAGTTCAGCTTTCCAGTATATTTACAGCATAAGAAGACAGTCAAAGACTACAAAGTAGCACTAATGTGATGCTTTTGCAGAATTCTGGAGGCATTTACATAGAACATATTGTCTAAGATAGACCAGTTTGACTTCCATATTACGGGTGAGGGAAACCAAGCATGCCAGAGCTGTCATGAAGGCCGCACTCAGCTGAAAGCTTCCAATTAAAAATTGGTATCTCCTTGTGGGCAATAGCACAATTTTTAATCTTAACTACAGCACTTCATGAGTTGTTTTGTGAATGTAGTTTTAGTGTTCAGTACATGTATCATTTTGTGGCAACAAAGCACCTCATGACAAATCCATTTTCTGAAAAAAAATCTCTTTGTGGTTTGCTTTGGTAATTTCCCCCTATTCACTCTGCACTGTTTTGCTGTGTCTGTAGAGGGCAGTCCTTTACCATGAATAGAACCAAGTAAGGCAAGTCAGTTCATGAACTAATATGAAGGAGAGGTTTTTGTTTGTCTGTTCTCCAAGGTGTTCCTGTAAACTATCAGGATGTGGCATCTATTGATCCAGAATATGGGAAGAACTTGCAGTGGATTCTAGATAATGATATCAGTGACCTGGGGCTAGAACTGACCTTTTCTGTTGAGACGGATGTATTCGGAGCAATGGAAGAAGTGCCTTTGAAACCAGGGGGTGCAAGTATAATTGTCACACAGGAAAACAAAGTGAGTAATTTTAATTGTATTTAATTGTTTTAATTGTATTAAAATTATACAGTCATGCCAAACTTTAATAAAATAATCCCTTCCACCTTAAAGCTCTGTTAAAAATTTTAGTGCCCAGAAAGCAAAATACCAGCAAAACAGGGCTTATAACAGTAATTCTATTGCTGTTCTGTTTTGCCCTGCCTTTCAGAAGATGAAAGCTACAGAAAGTGGTCTCTGAAACATGTTATTATATATGTACTGGATCTGATCTAGCTTTATTGACAGGTGCATACTCTTTCACTCTTACATACTCTTACACACTTCCCACATAAAGATAGACAGGCTCACTATCTTTCCTTTCCCCTCTCATTCCTTCCCATCTGTTTCTCAAGTGAAACCTAACAAAATGTAAGTTGCCAAAAGGTAGACTTATACTTAGATATCCACTGGCACATAATTTCAGTCTGTTTATGTTTTGTGAGCAAGCATCAACATCAGAGTTGGGTGGTGACTTGTGTTATTATTTTCTTAAGACTTTGATCAGAACTGTCAACCCAACCAAATGCCAATTAGTAAGCTTAATATGAAATCATTGCCAAGTGAATTTTTATGGTTTGAACTAAAATGAAAGTTAGGCATCCAGTTATGCAACTATATTAAAATACTATGCTTAAATAAAATTTTATGTAGTGGATACTGTCATGTGTTATTTATTTTGAAACATAAGATTCCATGTACTAGAGTTGAAATAGCTTTTAAATATGTAGAATCATAGAATCACAGAGTTGGAAGGGGCCTCATGTTGGAAAGGACCTCAAGGCCAAATCCCTGCTCCGTGCAAGCTTTTCAGATAAAGTATCCCCAACAAGTAGCCTCTTTTTGAAGATATCCAGAGAAGGGGACCCCACCACCTCTCTAGGCATTTGGTTTAATTGCCAAATTGCTCTTATTGTCAAGAAGTTCCTTCTAATGTTCAGTCAAAATCTATTCTCCTTTGACTTCAAACCATTACACCTGGTCCTACCTTCTGGACAGCAGAGAACAGACCTGCCCCCTCCTCTCTATCACAGCCCTTTAAAGAGAGCAGTCATGTCATCCTGCAGTCTTCTCTTCACCAAGCTAAACATGACCAGTTCCTTCAACCTCTCCTTGTATGTTTTGTTCTCTATACCTCTTATCATCCTTGTTGCCCTTCTCTGAACTGCTCCAACTTGTCTGAGTCTTACTCAAGATGAGGCATCCAGAACTGAATTCAGTATTCCAGATGAGGCTTGACCAGTGCATAATATAGTGGGACTGTTACTTCTCTTGACATGGAAACTATGCCTCTATTAATGCAGGCTAAGATGGCACTTGCCTTCTTTGCTGCAATGTCATACTGCTGGCTGATGTTCAACTTAATACAAACAATAATTCCAAGGTCCTTTTCACGTGTATTACTGCTGAGCCATGTACACCTTGTCCTACACCTGTGCGCTTGATTTTTGTGGACTGAATGTAGAATTTTACATTTGTGTCTGTTGAATTTCACTTTATTAATTTCTGGCCAGTTGTCTAGTTTATCCAGTTCCTTTAGATTTCTGTTTCTGTTTTCCAGTGTGTTAGCCACCCCTCCCAGTTTTGTGTTATCTGCAGACTTGATAAAGATTCCCTCTACCCTATCATCTAACTCATTGATAAAAATATTGAAGACTAATGGCCTTAGATCAGAAACCTAAGGCACTCCACTTGATACCTCTTTCCAGTTTGAAGCACAGTCATTGGTGATGACTCTTTCAGCTTGGTTTTCCAACAAATTATGGATTCATCTGACAGTGTTTCCATCTATTCCACATTAGTCAGTTTGCTAGTCAAAATATTATTGTGCACCTTATCAAATGGTTTGTTGAAATCCAAATAAATGAACACACTATCATAAATATTACCATTAAAATGAATTTTAAAATGCCTTGTACCACTCAAGAAATCTTCCAAAAATAAGGCCCTGTTGGCTGTTTTTCATTAAGTGTGTGAGGACCTATCTAGACAGCTGTTTTGAAAAACTGTGTGTGTGTGTGTGTGTGTGTAACAAAATGCATTCATCATTCCTTGTCCTTAACACTGATTCCATATTGTTCTCACTGTATCTGTTTATCTGTGCTGGGAGAGGCAACGAGAGGCAATTTGTGCTTATGTTCTGCTGTGGGTATATGACTGTTGTTTGTATGCCAGGTTATATTAGCCAAACCGAGGGTTATTTGAAAATGTTATTTTAGATATAAAGCCTTGAAAATAAATTCAGTAAAAACAATCAGCACAAGCCATCCAGCCCACGCATCACGTATCAAGTGATGTGGTATTTCATTTTGATTATGCTTAACATTTTGGTACTTGAATTATAGGGCAAGCAGTGAAACAAGAACACAAGAAACTGTATGCAGCCTGGATGGTAAAGCCATTGCTCAGGGCTCTTAGATGCTATCCAGCTCTCACTGTTGCATTATCAGCTGTTTAACCACAATTCCATGCTTATCTCTTCCTGTCTGTTTTTATTATTAGCTTCAATACTTCCATAGCATTTCTAGCAGAAATATCTCTGTACCACCAGCTTGAGGATAGTGCAGGTTAGAAGCACTTAGTTATCTCCTGAGTAGACCAGTTTGAACTAATGGGAGTTAAGTTAGTCACAAATAACTGAAATTCTCTTGGTTCCAATGATGAGTTTACTCTGACTGCTCTGATTACTCTGTCTGTATCCTAGGCAGGGCAAATGATATGGCAAATACATAATGAGGTTTTTGGGGTTTTTTGTTTCGTTTTGTTTGTGTTGTTTTTTTTAAATAGAAGTTAATGAAGGTATAAAAAGGAAGAGAGAGTGACCTGTAGGAGTTAAGATGTTAAATACACTTGTTTTTTGTGTGAGCTCTATGAAAAGGAGCTGTGTACCAGTACAAACCACTTTGCTAAGAGTTAAGGAAGTCTGCTTGTTTAGCTATTGTCACTAAGGCTGTAGTCCTGTATCCTCTTTTACAGTGTTCAGCCAAAAGGAGCTCAGTGAGAACTGATGTCTTAATAGATCAGGACTTTACAAATTGTGTGTTGCAACATGTTAGTGTGTCGCCTGAAGGTTGTAGGTGTGCCACCTTCCTGGACTAAGAACAAGCCCCCCACCTGAGCCTTGGAAATGTTTGTTATATGTTATAAATAAATCATATATTTTTAAAAATATAAATGAAAAGTTCTCATGAGATATGTCGTGTCCCCATACATTTCGTTATTACAATTCATGTATGTGCTTGGATCTCTTATAAGGGGTTAGTTTAACCTCTGGTTTGCTAGTAAAACTGAATTATTGTGTCACAAAATGATGCATGTCTAAAAAGTGTGTTACCAACATGAAAAGTTTGGAAAGATCCGGAATAGATGTTTGTAGGATTTTGCTGTCTTTCTGAGGATATGCATTAATATCCATTTTGGTCTATTGTGTATTTATTAGGAAAATAATGGTTAGTCATGATAGCCAGTGACCACTGGGTGTCACTTTATTTTTGCTTTTTCATTTTATCTTTTTATAATGTATCATATATATATAAAACGTCATATACAAATAGCAAACGTTTGTGATTCAGTGACCCAATCGTAATTTTTGAATGTTTTATGCTAGTTAGTAGCACATTCGCACAATGTATATGAAGATAAAAATGCAAGCCACTGAAGAATTAAATTGCAGGTGGTCTATGATCAAATGTTCAAATATTGTGCAATTTGAAAATGAATGTATGTGTGGAAGAATGAAAGCAGTGCATGATACAACCAATAAAATGTAGATTTGCTCTTGATATTGCCCACTGCAGATTGGAAGAGCAAAAAGGGCAAGGGGTCCAGTGTATTTCATTGTGGTTCATTAATTGCTCAGCACATTTTGGAATACAGAACTCCATATCTTGACATCGAAGAATCAGCGCCCCTTTAGTTAAACATTTTTGTATAAATAGTGTAAATATAATGAGTTTTTTTTTCCTGAGTATTTTTTCTTTCTTATTCCTTTTTCACCAGTGTGGCTATGTTTTCTTTTCAAGTTATTAGTTTAGTGTGTAGATTTGAGGGAAGATGATTGTGGCAGTCCTAAAATAACTTGGGTGCATCTGTCAGAACTGATAAAACTAGAATTGCATAATTAGTGTGTTCTTTTAACATAGGTACTATAAGTATGCAATTACCAGGTATCTGTACCTCTATACAGAGATGTCCCGTGCTTACATGAAATTAGTCACTAGATTTTTTCAGTGTGGTAGCTGATTGCTATTTTGTTGCCTGAAAGGGAACAGTAGCTATGTTTGCAAGACCAGAGAAATTTTAAGTCATAGTGATCTGTATGAGGAAATTATGAAGAACAGTGGCATCATGTGCATTGGGGAGTAGTAGATTGGGGAAAGAATATTGGCCCTGATTTCAGTATCAGCCTCCCTCTGAAGAAAGGGGCACACACATAGACACACCCACACCTACATATGTGTGTGTGTGTGTGTGTGTGTATATATATATATATATATATGGAGACAGAGAGAGAGTGTGTGCGAAGAGTTTGCACCATAAAAAACAAAGTCTCAGAAAGGAGCTTGGTATAATCCAATATCCTTTAATTTAGCTCTTTTGACTTTGCCATTACTCTGCCATGTGATTGTATGTTCTGGAACTCCTTTTGGGTATAGTTGAAGTAACAGAATATTTCAGAAGCGTAAGCCAGAATAGAACCACCTCAGGGATTTTCCTGTCTTCTTTTAATTATGTCCTGCATTCCTTCAGATAGCTTACCTCAGCACCTGTTAAGCTGTTGGAGTATAAAAAATGCTCCCATTTCAAACAGCTTTGAAATACAGGTGTTCTTCAAATGTGAACATCTTGTTGATTATGGAAGTGGGGCTCTGGGGATTTTTTCCAAATGTGTTCAGAACGTGCAGTGCCTTGATGGCAAAACAAAATATGTGATTTACAAAGACATTGATGCATGCGTGTGTACCTGCACATGCTTGTGTCCTTGGCTGTCCCCGTGCGTTTATGTGCAGGACTATGGAAATAAAATGAAGTTATAATGAAAAACAAATTGCTTTCAATTGATTTATGCTTTTTAATCAATATTTGTGTTTAATCTGTTCTTTCTTAGTGCTAGCTTTCTGGAATACCATTTTTTATGGAAGGGTGGGGTGTGATTAGATGAGGGAAGATGTAAGACAATTTAAAAATCTCCCTTTTGCTTCTCTTAGCTTCTTTGTCTCTGCGGCCCTTCTCCATCCCCTAGCCCCACTTGCAGCTGCCTTCCCTCTCACTCAGCATTTTCACAGAAGGATTAAAGCTTGATTAAGATGAGAAGCAAAGGGAGGCTGAATTGTAAATGGAAGATGCTGCAGGGAAGAAAGAAGAATCTGGAATTAGTTTCTTTGGGAAGAAGTGTCTCCCAACTTTTTCAGTTCTGGTTGCTTTAATGTGTTGTGGCCTATCATGGAAACGTGGTCAATGTTTAATTTTCAGAAGGAGAAGGGAATTAGCCTTCTAGTGAACTGTGTTATTAGCTTTTGCCCTTAATTCTGTGAAAGGGACAGAATTCTGTAGGGTGGAAAAGGAAAGGCACTCTGCATGCACTCTTATTATATTCTTTCTGGCCAGTGAAAATAATTGTTCGCCACTAAGCCTGTTGGTAACTTGGTGATTCCTAGTTATTGCAAGGGATTTGTTTGTAGGTGAATCCTCAAATGCAAACTTTCACAGTTTTGAGTAAGGAATGTGAAGTAACAGCTTGGGTATACAGGACAATAAAGCCAATGTACTTTACCTCATCTCCTTTGCTATATGCCACAGATGGGGTTTTACTCAAACTAGACACAAAATAGACACAGACCTAGTGTAGGATGGAAGTATCTTTCTCCTGTTCAGTTCTTAACCCAGTCTTACACACACTCCTAACTGGCCTCCCAGAGCCTGGAAGAAGGAAGGCTCCATGCCAGAGCACTGCCATTGCTAGTGAACATATTGACTCTCATTAACATCTGTTGAAGCTAGGGAGTATGCACCCAGAATTCCCTTTCCTTTCCTGCAACTTGGGTAGGAATCTCTTGCGAGCAGGGACTTTTTGTGCTTGTCCTTTTAAGTGAAGCTCCTCTTTGATGAAACTATAGAAACAAGAACACCAAAGCTATTGTTCTTTGTAAGAAATGTTTCAGCGTAGGGGATGCTAACTGAAAGCAAAGAGAAACTCCTCAGATTGGTATAATTCTTGCTACAAATAAAGTATGCTTCCAGTTTTTATTTTATTATAACAAAAGTACAAATACAAATGCAACAGTAAAAAAAAAACCCCAAAAAACAGATGGGACTTAGAATGGTTAAAGATAGCACCGAACAAGATTTCATTGCAGCTAAAACATATCAGATAAAATCAGTATTGAAGATGAAAACTGCCAGTTCCCAAAGCTGGTCAGTCTTTAGCAAATGCTTCTCCAGAATGTAGAGTTTGTTTCCAATGGATCCCAGGGTCTTCATGCTCTGAAGTATATTGGATAAAAGGAGGCCAGTTTCCCAGAAAGTTTGTCACTTACAGCAGTAAAGAGTAAGATCAAGTTTTATTGATAAGGAACTTTCCAGATAAAATGACAGCATTACTGATTCCAATTAGGCAGAGGATAGGCAAATTTGAATGTTGGGTTTTGAGGGAGCACTAGAGCTTGATCCCCTCTATGCTGTCATGCTGCTGTATTGCCTGCATTGTGGTAGCTTTCAGCATTAAAGAAATAAACATTGGGAATGGCTGTAGCAGAATTTGGTAGAGACCAGAGAAAGAGGCTGACTTTTTAAAAAAATAATTCTGTGCAGGATATTGTTAAGATCAAAAGGGTATTTTAGCTGACAGAGAGAAAGAGCCATTTAAACTAGATATGCTAGTACTGGAGTGCCTTTTTTTTCTTTTGGAATTACACATCACTGTAAATTAATATGTTGAAAATAGATGTTAAATTTCTTGAATTCTTTGCTCTTAAAAATCTTGGCATTGGGTCATATTCTGTAGAATGTCTCAAGTGAAGATATTATACTAACATAATCTACAATGTGTATCAAGATAAGTAGGAAAAAGCATACCATCCATGTCAACATATGGCAGTTTCATCCTGCACTGTCTGAAAAGCAAGGAGATCTGTGTGATCCTTTGTTGAGTTCTTGTAACAGCTTTTTGGGAACAGAGTTCTGCTCTTCACACAAGAGAATCTGGCATGATCAAATTTTGATTTTGCACTTCTTCTAAGGGTCATAGTATCAAGTGGAGAGGTGAAAGGCATCATCTTAATGGCATCTGGCCAACCATTATCTTAATGTGTCGGCTCTTCACAAATCCAAAAAGAACATGCTACATGCGTGACATTCTGTGTTTGCATCTCTGAGTGATGATAGTAATAAGGGCAAGACATTAGGGAACAGCTCACTTTATTATTCCTTCTTGTTTATTCCATGAGATCAGTACAAAAGCAAATGTTGTGGGAAATTTGATAACCTGTTCAATTGCAGTTTTGAATGTGGACATAGTACAAATTACAAAAGCAATCTGTAACCCAACCAGATTGTATCACTGTCTTGGACCCCTTCCACTGTATAGGAAAGTTGCTCCAGCCTTCACTACCCACATATCACCTAGATGATGATTTCTAGCTAGCCACGTTGGCTGGGGATGAAAGGAGTTGTACTCCACATTTAAAGGGCAAGTCAGGTGGAGGAAAGCTGCTGTAAAACTATTCACACTATACTAGTTCAGATTGAGTAGGTGATCCTTTGAACTATAAAGGCCTTCTACCATGTAAGAAACCATAGAGGAGAGATGTATTTACCTCCCTGTCTCTCTCTCTCTCTTTTTTTTTTTTTTTTGCATTTTCCCTTTTTGGTGGAAGGCATCTTTTTTTTTTTTTAGGTGAAAGAACAGTTTAATCTCCCTACTCTCCAAAATATTACAAACCAAGGACAGGTTTGTTTGTTTTGTACAATGTGGTGCATATTTTCTCTTGGCAGTATCTCAGCAGTATCCTTCTGTTCAGAAATAGCAGAAGAAGTGGATATGCAATTTATTGATCTTTGCAAAAATGAAGTTGTTGCATGAACCTCATGCTCCAAAGGGAACCTTCTCCCCAGCTTTCTGTTATTTTTCTAATGGCTCTTTGCATAGTAGAGGACATGGTTATCTATGCATATTCTGTATTTCATTTAAAGTCAGTGAAGTATTTCTCTCAGTTACAGATTAAAGAAACATATATGTGCAAGAGATATGTGAAGAATAGCACTGAGAAATAGTCCAAAAGTCCAAAATTCTAAGAATCGCAAAGATGTAGTGTTAGTGGATGTCTTTGTTAGTTTTTGTTCTAAAAATATAACTTAATCACCTTTTTCTTGGACACCGTAGTTGTTTGCAGTTCCTGAAATTACTAAAACTATTTCAGACTATTTCTCTCACTGGGTGAGCATTGGTGTGAACTTAAATACTAGTCCCATCAACAAATATCAGTCTGTGAACAGACGTTGGTGAAATAGACTTGATGAGACTTGATTTTACTCAAAGTATTTTGTGGTCTTTCTGAAAACATTGCACCAGGCATTCTTTTGCTCTGACTTTTCTGCATTGTGGTTCCAAATTGAATAGAAATGGTTTGAAATTAGTGAATAAAGCATTTCAACCTTGGTTAAACTGGATTTATGAGAGTGTGATACAAAAATATTTTTTCAGGCAGAATACGTTCAACTTGTTACTGAACTTCGAATGACAAGAGCCATTCAACCACAGATAAATGCTTTTCTGCAAGGCTTCCATATGTTCATTCCACCATCTCTCATACAACTCTTTGATGAATATGAACTGGTAAGCAAACTGAAGCATTCACAGTGACAGAACAGCCACTGATTCCTGCTAGTAAATGCTAGTGACTTTGCATTTATTAACTTGGGAAGGGTTTTATTTTTTAAATTTTGGTGAAGGCAAGTAGGATATTTTATGTAATAACAGGTTTTTATCCGAAGGTCAGAAGTTGATTTACTGTATTGACTCAACTTTTGGTATCCAGTAATGGGAAGATGTCACTTTGATTTGAAATTTGTACTGTTTGGTTGGAATCTTTGAAATAGTACTGAAACTGGTTTCTTTTTTAAAAAAAGAAACAGACTAATACAATATCAGATTAGTGCTGAAGTTGGTTTGAAATCAAAATTGGGAGTGGTTTATCTGTTGTCTTCAGTGTCTTGGTTTTGTACTTTCTTTTTTGAAGGAACTGCTGCTTTCAGGCATGCCAGAAATTGATGTGAATGATTGGATGAAAAATACTGAATACACAAGTGGCTATGAAAAAGATGACCCAGTTATTCAGGTAATATCTCCAAGGGATGTATGCAGACAATTATAAATTTGCCTTTTCTATGCTTGAAACGTAACTCCTTAAGACTCTGGTATCTTGGGAATGAAGCATAATCGAGTTGTTTTGAGTCAAGTGGAAATTAATTTCCATAATTTATATCACATGTTCGTTTTTGGTTTGTATTTAGTATTCAACAAAAATCCAAGCAGATTTATTTTTCATCTAGTGGTTTTGGGAAGTTGTAGAAGAATTGACTCAAGAAGAACGGGTGTTGCTGTTACAGTTTGTCACAGGCAGGTGCGTATCTGTTTGTTTGTTGATGCTTTTGAAAAAGATAGCCTTAATTCAGTCTAAATGTTCGGCTAATACTGGTGAAATGTATCAGATCATTCAGCTAGATAATCTATAGTCAGCTTCTCATGTGGGATGAGGTCTGAAATGTCAAACCCTTATTATGTGTCAGTGTTATACCTGGACATACAGAAAGGTGGTTAACTTTTCAGACCTTAATGTCATTCTTATACTCGGAGGTCCTAAATACTTTTGATTAATCATTAATTTTGACCATCAGGATTTGGTGAGACATTAAAAGATAAATTCTGTCTCAGGAATCCAGCCCTGAGTGGCAGTCAGAGGTTAAGATCCTTGCAACAAGTGAAAAATTGTTGGTAACAACTCCTCTGTGTTACTGTTGTTTCTCTCTCCCATCAACAGCGTGACTATGATCTGTTAAGCATTGCCTGTTAACCTTCCATGTAGAAATTTTTAATAGCTTAAAAGAGACAAGCTACTAATCTGTTGTTAGATTTTCTACTAGTTACAATATAAAAAAACTGTGATGTTACAGCTAGTGAAAATGAAATAAATGCTAGCCATCTAGGGCCAAACAGTCCTAAGTGCATTATTTATCAATTCTTTTTAAGGACAAGGACTAAGAGTTCAGAAAGAGTGTTGTCATAATTTCAGTTTCAAATATAAAAGGTATGAAAGGTCTGATTATTTTTGAGTGAGGTCATCTGTGAGGTCATTTCTTATATAACAGTGGTTCCTAACACAGGGTCTGGGGACCCCTGGGGTCTGCAAAGCCCTGCTGCTGGACACCACCAACAGCAGCAGCAGCAGCAGCAGCAGGGTGTGGCAGTGCATAACAGGGAACAGTTTGGGTACACACACACACATTCCTCTGTGTCCCTGATGAAGAGGACATGGGGGCAGACGTGTTCATGCACCCAAACTATGACTCTGGAGACCAGGGTCTAAATCCCCACTTGGACATGGAAACCCACTGGATGACCTCAGGCAAGTCACTTTCTCTCAGCCTCAGAGAAAGGCAAAGGCAACAAATCTTGCAAAGAAAACCCTCATGATAGGTTTGCCTTAGGGCTGCTGTAAGTCAGTTTTCAAAGGGGAGAGACATGATGGCTAGAAAGAACCTTCTCCTGTCAGCAGCACTTAGTTCTTGTGTGCCTTCAAGTCACATCTGGCTTACGGTAACCCTAAAATGAACCTGTCACAGGATTTTTTGGCAAGATTTGCTCAGATTTGTCTTTGCCCTACCCAGAGAGAATGTGACTTGTCCATGGTCACTCAGTGTCTGAGCGGAGATTTGAATCCTAGTTGCCCAGAATCCTTTAATAAATAAATACGTAAATATTTGAAAATTTACATAAATATTTGAATATTGAAATCTAAGTTTGAATATTTAAATCTTGAGTTAAGCCTTTGGGGTTCCCCGGGAGAAAATTATAATTGTGGGGGTCCCAGTAAAGGAAAGGTGAAGAACCACTGCTTACATACGCTTAAAGGAGAGCCTCCCATGGTTTCTCTATGAGTTATGAATTACAACCCACTGGCATTCTAGGAATATTATAAACTGCTACCACTGTGAACTGGCAGATTTAGAGTTCTCAGTGAAAGAGTTTGCCTTCTTTCTTTAACATGTAATTTAAAATTGTGCTTGAGTCCTATTTGTAAGTCCCATTTGCTCATTGTCATTTATGTATAAAATGTTTTGCTTGATATTTGTAAAGCCTGACTTTTCACAACCTTGTTAAATTGCTCTCTAAAAGCCATGTATGTGTATATTTAATGAGGAATTGTGTTCAAATATAGTATTAGCAGTTTGGCTGTCTTATTTTCAGAATCTGGATCGTAAATTTCTTCGAAAACCTGAGTAAATGTTTAGCACCATTTGAGTGAAAATCAAATATTCTTTTTTCAGCCAGAGACTGTCAAATTAATTTTATTGATCTAGTAAAACAAACAATGATGATAGCTATTATTTCTCAGGCATCCTCTAATGTATCTTGTGTTTTTCTTCCTTTTTAATTCTGGGTTTATCATGTGTAATCAGAACATACTTTCTTAAATTTCCATCATGGATGAAGTAGTGTGGGTGCTAAGTTAAATTTATTAGTAAATTCATTTTAATATAAGTTTCTGTTTCCCCACCATAAATATCAGCAGAAGACAACTGATGATTCTTTCATTTTACATTTTCTTGTATGGATATGGAATTTATTCAAGTAAATCAGAACCATTTTTCCCTCTGAAGGAATTTGTGGAACTCAACATGCCAGTTGTGGCTGAAGGCAGACCTTGCAAGACCCATCAACTCTTTCTGTTTGCTGGATGTTAATTTTGAGAGGAAAATGGGGAACAGTTGTAAGGATCACCACCCATTTCTCACAGAGGGATACCTTCTCAAAGCTTGGCTAGAGACAGGCTATCTTCTTTTCCTGTTCAGGCCAGGAAGAGGCTGTTTTCTCTCCATCTGGACTGGGAAGACTTTCAAAGCTCAGATTTGGTTGTATTCAGACATGCAAAATGTCACTGTCTCCTTGCTGGGGCTAGAAGAGGTCTGCCTCCTCCCTGTTTGGGCGGGAAAGTCTTTTGAAACTCGCAACCTGCCAAGGATGCTGATTTCTCATGAAAAAGTCCTGAAAATACTTTTATTAATCACCTCCAACATAAAATATGATCTGATTACCTGTTGCCTGTCTTTTCCCATAAACCTAGTTTGCTTTTCCGTTAGGATACCTTGTGTACAAATTTCATAAATTTGCTATTTAACTATGAAATTAATATTATAAAACACATTTGTTACCACCAGAGGAAAGAAACCGATTTGCTTCCAAGACCAGATGGAGTACTTTATATTTTGGTTCCCTCAGGCCCCCAGCTAGTTGCAATCCATGTACTAAACACAAAAGAAATCAAATCATGGTGTGTGCCACTTATGGGTACAAGGAGGAGAACTTCTAGAATGAAAACATGTACAGTTCTGTGTGTGTATAATTTGAAATGTGTTAAGGGTGTTGCAGAGCTTTGCCTAATAATATTATCTGTAGCAGAGAATACTAGAGGAGTTGGAAGAATTGGTCTGACTTATGCTAAAAAAAATGAAGTGGGAGTTTAGGAAGATTCCAGTATAGTTTCAGTTCCTCTTCTTTTATGCTACCTGAATATGCTTTTCTTACACTTTGAAATTCTGCCCTATCCACATGGGGAGAGGATGGCCAATTGGGTAACTCTTTCAGGGGGTAACAAAGGTGCTTCCTCATATTAAACATTGTGTAAATGCATTGGTATGAATGAGCTGTCCTAGGGTGAGAGTGTGGGATATGCCATATACAGAGATTCAGCCATCCCTTAAGTGAGACTTGGGGGATGGGTAAGTGGCTGAAGTAAGACTTGACTGGTGCCTGCCCAGCAATCTTGTGTGGTTGCAAGGACTGTATGACAGTGGAGTGGTATTTAGAAGGGGGAGGTACAATAGGTGTTATTATTGTGTGCCTTCAAGTTGTTTCCAAGGGTGGTGACCCTATCACAGGGCTGTCTTGGCAAAATTTGTTTCTAGGGCTTGCCGTTGCCTTTCTCTGAGGCTAAGAGAGTATGATTGCCTAAGGTCACCCAGCGGTTCCATGGCCAAACCGCTACACCATGCTATCTACACTACAGTAGGGCTGTTTTGACTTTAGCTTAATGTTTTAAGTGCCAGCATCTTAATTTGCTCCTAGAAGTGCTGAGATTGTGCATAGTAATGTTCTGAGTGAGTACTGAATTCACAGTTACGTCAGAATGTTGCCTGAGTATGATGTACAGTGGGAAGACTCATGGGCTTGCCCCTATTATAGTAACTGTAGACAGTGGGAAATACAGAGTGGGCTAGGAGGAGTTCAGAGAATAAATAGATGGAGGCAATTTCCTCTTCCTAATTCTGTCCTCATCTCTCAGATATCTGGTTGCTTGGCTACTGGACCTTCGGGCCTGGTGGTGTTGATGTTTAATGCCAGGTCAGTTTATAAGAAACCTCCTTCATGGTTTGATCAGGGATGATGGGGCTGGCCTGAAATCTGTTGCTTAGGTCTGTGTGGGTGATCTGTGGGAGGCTCTGACCCAGCTTTTCTCAGCTGACTCGGCTTTTTCTGTACAGTACCAATGTAAACTGTGGGGACAGAGAGTTGATGTGGTTCATAAAAGCTCTATTTTGCTCTGAGGTAAACTTTGAATGTCTGCACCTGACATTGAGCCAAAGAGACACATGTGGGCTGCTGTTTGTTTACTATCTGCCTTACTGCCCAGCAGCTTCCCTGTCTCAGCTGGTGGGGATGGTCTCAGGTGTAGTGTTGGAGGTTCATCAAAATAATTCTGCGGTGGATTTTCAACTTGCACACTTGGGCTGACTTGTGTTGTCTAGTTCATGATGTCATGGCTTTTGTGAAGGAGGAGCGTCTCAAAATGTACCTGGTTCAAATGTGCAGGGCAGGACATGATCTAACATATGGTCTTTTCCCCTACATGTGAGAGAGGTGGCTTACTGGTAGGAAGTGTTAAGAATTGTCATCATGGTCAAATTGCTTCTAGTGAAGTTTGATTTCATGACTGTAGTTCCCCTCTGCTGGGGTGATGAGGGCTTTCAAAATAGATCCCGGAAACAAATGGAATATAAGGGATTCCATTAGGCTTTCAAGGAGTTTTTGGTGGCTAGAGTAACAATCCAGTTGAGTCTCTGATTTCACCATCAAATTGTGAAGTGAGGCAAGCTGTCACCATGATTGCTCCTGAACACCCTTTCAGGCAGTGTGGCATCCAAGTGGCTCTGCAACTCACAGCATAACTCTGGGTAATGAGAGTCAGAGCACTTTTGGAGTAGGATTTGTGGTAGAGATGAGCAGAAGATTGTGAGAGCACATAACTGTGATTTATCATGTTGTTGTGACGGCATAGCATAATGTGTACTTTGCTGTCTACGCTGCATCCTCAATTAGCGAGCCAACAGAGCTCTTGTGACTAGTTGTTTACTGTTACCATCTCAACAAATAATATTTTGGTACCCTCAGATACTGGCTATAATGAATTTGCTAGACATTTTGAGGACAAAGCCATTTGTATACACAATAATCTTGAAACCAAGATTGAAATAAGTCCTAAAGTAAGATGTGCCATCTTAGTTGACTTTGTGGGATTGGTTTCAGTTGATACAGCCACAGGATGTGGACAAGATACTTTCAGTGATGTACCAAGCCAAAAATCTTCTTCACCCATGTCCTTCTTGAGTTAGTAAAGTTAGCTGGACCAGTGCCTAAAGCTGGGTTGGATTTGGATTAATCAGCTGAGACTGAATCCTGATGAGAGACCCTTTGAGTAGATGATTCCTGGATCCGGAAGGATCCTGCCCTGGATGGGTTTGCACTACTCCTATTTTGACAGTTGAATAGTCTTGGAATGTTTTTGGATTCATCTTGTTACTATATCTCCCAGTCGCCTCAGTGACAAGCATCTACAGTCAACTCAATCTGATATGGCAAATCCCACCATTCTTGGACAGGGGTAGTCTGGCCATAGTGATGCATTCCTTGGTAACCTCAGGATTGAACTGCTTAATGGACTGTATATGGGTTTGATTCAGAGGTTGCAACTAGTGCAGTAGGCAGCCTGTGCTGGATGCAACTAGCTTAGCTAGTGGTGCTTCATATGTACCACATATATTTCCAGTGCAGAAAGTTCTGTGCCTAGTTGCCCACTACATGTTGAGCCAAGTTCAGGGTGTTACTTTTGGCTTATGAGGTTATAAGCTCATATAACAAAGATTTCCTGAGAGATTGCTTTCTCCAATATAGGCCATTTTATTCCTTATATATGGGAGCGAGGCTCTGTTTGCTGTACTCCACCCTTGTGAGTCTCCTTTGTGTTGGATTTTCCCAATTCACTGTAGACCCATCTAACTGAGGCATTTTTTTTGTTAATTTTCTTAATGGTTAACTCTTGTCTGTTACCCCAAAACATGGGTGATTCAGGCGTCCACCTGCAATGCCAGTGCCTCTGTGAAACAGTGGGGAATTATTAGCTCAAATTAGGAGGCCTGCTTGAGGGGGGTTACCTAATGAGATCTTTGACACCAATGTTTACGGGATCTCCTGTAGGAAAGAACTAGTCAGAGATTCAAAAGTGAACTAAAATGAGTTTTATTGAGGGAAATTCAGTCACACACACACAGGTTCCAAACAGTCATGCACTCACATATAGCTAACTGAAGGAAAAGGGAAGAAAGTTTGATAGAGATGCTTTCAGGAGTGTGCGATATTTACCAATCCAGAAGGGCAGCGAAGAAGCAGCAGTGTGGCTTAGACTTGCGTCTAAGGACAGTACAGTCGGGAATCAGAGTGACAGAGTAGCAGCCAATGTACTGTGAGGTGGCTACTCCAAACTGGGTTTTTATACGCAATTTCTGCCTGGAGGGCATATGTGTGAGTGGCTATCTGGCTAAGAAACAATCAAGTTTGCAGAGTGCACAATGAGGTCTGGAATCAGCGGATGGTTTTAGGATTAGGTGACAAAAGGGTTAATGGTTGTCCAATAGCTCAGCGTGTGGACGGGTCTGAAGATAATGAGATAGATTGCAAGGTGAAGGGAAGAGGTCTTGAGACAATCAGTGGTCTGGTGGGAATCTCCCAGCTATTGCTTAAAAAAGCAGAGTCGTAAAGGCTAGCAGCAGCCTATTTACCTCTGGAGTTTCCTGGTAATTTCCTGACTATGACCTCAGCACCCCAGGAGATGTTTTTCTGGCCTATTTTCATAACAGATGTGTTTGGTCAGCCTGGCAGTACAGTC
Organism: Ctenosaura bakeri; assembly: GCA_948474755.1. Taxonomy (NCBI): domain Eukaryota; kingdom Metazoa; phylum Chordata; class Lepidosauria; order Squamata; family Iguanidae; genus Ctenosaura; species Ctenosaura bakeri. Next base: position 41,715 of record CAOLHI010002613.1, on the reverse strand, counting down.
ATAACAGGATATGTTTTATATTTTATATCAATTTTGATGTATGCCAATTGGCTAACATGTCAGTTACCTTGGTTTTAAAGAATGGCTTTATAGGCTCAATTGTCTTCATTGTTGAATCGTGTGTTTTTTAAGTACTGATTTTATTGTATTTGCTTTTATTTTGAAATATTTTAGGATTTATTTTAAAATGAAAATCGGTATGTAAACATTTGAGAATGAAGAAATGAATATGAAAATACACACATTTGCATTGATATAGCTTGCTATTAACCATTTCACCTGGGAGGTATGTCAGTGCATCACTTTATTCCTCTTCTGCAGTCAGTACTTGCACATTACTCTCGTTTTAATAGTTTCACTAGAAGCTAAAATGGGAACTTTAGGTCTGTGTAAAACTAGAGGTGCTGCTTTGCTACAGAGGTTTTTACATTGTAGTAATTTCCTGTTTGGGATTTTCTGACATTTATACCACCAACTAGGCCTGCTGAATAGCATTTGTGTAATAGGAAAACGGTTGCAGTTTGACCTGTATGCGATGAGGACTGTGCAAGGTTTGGCAAGAAAAGTGGCAATCTTCCTACATTCTCCCTTTTCTCTGCTGGAGCAATTTGTAATGGAGAAGTATGACATGACCTTATTACATTGTGTGTTCCTACACACCTCCACTGGTTTTAGCAATAGTCAGTAATGTGGAAGAGACAGGGAATGTACATCTGTAATTTTATCGATAGTAATTACCAAAGGGGTAACGAGACAGGCTGTTGCAGCAAAACAGGCACTATAAGACTCCTCTGTTTTGTTTTTATAGATAATAACATTACATTGCATAATTCTATCGCCACAGATTAATGGAGGAGATGAAGGAAAAGTTGTCTGCAACATAGTTCATCACCACATCTAAGAACAGTTATCTTGATCCAGACACTGTAAATCACATGAAAAACAGGTTCCAGTCAGCACTTTTTTAGTTTGGTCCTTCGTAGCTGTAGAGAAATGTAGGAGAAAGACTGGTATGAGATATTGGCTCTGCATTTCTCCCTTATTTTCCATACAGAATTAATTTCATCAATTGTTTGCACTTGGAAAAAATCCATAATGCTTAATACAGATCTTACAGATAAAGAAATCTTGGTGAAGATGATAGGGATTGAAGCAGTTCTCTAGGTCATCAGTAACTTACATACCTATTATAATTCATTCTCCTCACAGTTCTGTATGGTGGTAGGATATTTTCACTCTCAGATGGAAAGCTAGAAAACTCAGGAACAAGACAGCACTATTGCATCATAGAACAAAAAATCTATAAAAGAGTATAACTGAAAAAAATCTATCATAATTTTATTTCTTAGATAATTGGGTTCTAAAAAAGAAGTGACAGGACAAACTCTTACTGAAAAGTGCTATTTCATGTGTAACTGTATTCACACCCTAGTTAACAATTCCTGTTTCTGTGTTCTTCTGTGTCAGTGTGTGTTTTTTGGGGGGAGGGTCTGGTTTCTTTTTAAAACAAATTAATTGTCCAAAATGATGAATGTAGACGTATAGCTTGAACCAAGCTAATAAAAATACCGAGTAGAGCCAATACACTAAAATATAGTGAAATGTAAGGAGCTACAAGCAAGTGTAAAATGCAGCAATAGTGAAAACAATAACCCAGTTTCAGTATAATTTTTAACAAGGGGGATGGGTACATGCTGATGAAATATCTGTCAGTGGGACTGAACATGTATGTGAATAAGTGCTCTAAAGACATTAGTAGTCTCCCTTGTTAATGTCTTATGTGTAAATATCTTCAGTTCCAGGGTTCCGCATGGTGGCTTTGCCCATATAATGGGTGGTAGTGGACTGCAAAATTTTACAATTGCTGCTGTGCCATATACACCAAACCTTCTGCCTACATCAAGCACATGGTAGGTTAAGTAGCTTCTGTTGCATGCTTAAGAACATAACATTTTATTATTTTTCTTGGGAGGAGGGGGGAGGAGAGGTCCTCTAGAGAAGCCATTCTCAACTTTTTTTTTTGTCCATGGAGCTCTTCTCAGGTTTCTGAGCGCCGCCCCCCCATCAAATAGGGATAGACAGAAAAACATTTATTATTGAACACCAAGAAGAGTTGAGAATTCTGACCTATTGGACAAAACTTTAAAAAAGACTTTATGGAACTAAACCGCTCTCAGTCCTAACGTAGTCCTTGAGCTAGCTACTTTTCTACAGGTTTCATGATGTTGAGCTCCAAATTAGACAATGACAGTTGGAGGTCACGTCTTGTCATGATATCAATTCTGTTCTCGGATTTTATCAAGGAAACTGTCAAAAGGTGTATTGGAAGGATATAATAAATAGGAGGGAACTATTGACTCCAGTTAAGGTTGCTGCTTGGGTATTTGATCAGTTCAGTTACCAGGGCCCCCATAGATACATAGATACTTGATACTCTGCTTCTCACAGTTCTCACAGTTCTGTGACCCCCTTCAGAATGCCAGGGCCTCCTTGGGGACCATATAGCCCCTGTTGAGAATGGCTGCTCTAGAGGAGAGGTATCCCTTTGCATGAACTTGTCAGGGAAATTCCCTTGGCCAGTATAATTAGCCAGTGTAGAACACGTTGTTGTAATCACAGACTATAGGTATTTCAATTGTTTCTCCCATGGTGCTGAAAAAGGGAGTTCTAATATTCTGATGTAATCGTTATGGGCAGCAGTGTAGCATCACTAAAGGACACTTTATGTTAAATTACTATATTGCTTTTTACTTTAAGCCAAAAGGAATGTATTTTTCTAGAGAACATCTGAATACTAAAGGGGACTGCAATGCAGCAGCCTGTTTCCTCACTGTATACTTCATTTCAAAAGGTTTTGGCTCTGAATGCAGATTTGAGAGTATGGTAGCACATTAATAATCCTGAGCAAAACAAATGTTTATACCCAGATGTTATACACACACATATATCTTTTAATGGGTTTCTATTTTCCTCCATTTTAGCATCAACATGTTGAAACTGCCTGAGTATCCAAACAAAGAGATCCTTAAGGACAGGCTTCTGGTGGCGTTACACTGTGGCAGCTATGGTTATACAATGGCGTAATGAAGACAGACAATGCATTTGGTTACTGATGTGCAATTCAGAGTGACAGAAGTAATTTAGTAGCCTGTCAACAGAAGGGTGGTGATCTTGATTTTTGCAATCTGCAAGAAGGATTGATTTCCACAAGTTGCAAATGGCCCAACATTTCATCTTCCTGTATGTCATTCTGAGCTTGAGAACATGATTCCATATACACATTAAAAGTACATTGTTCCTGTTTCATGGTATGAATTAAAAGTGCATTGCTTTAAAATGGTGGTTTTGTATTGAATATGCCATACATCTGTCTCTGTCTAATTAGAGGTGTTTCCTGACCTGAAATATGGCTCTAATTCTTATTGTAACTTTAATGCAACTTTGTGCTTGCCTTTCCATACACAAAGGCTATTTACTTCTAATAAGGACTGCAATCCAGCTCATGGGATCATATGTTGAGTCAAGGTTTTTCAGTACATGACCGCAAGGAACTTTGAACATTGCTCTGAGTTGCTAGTTTGCTTGATTTATTTGTGTGAGCTCTGCATGTCCTAGGACCTCGCCTACAGCCACAGTTAAACCCACTGTTAATTAACCACTGTAATGTAGCCCAGTCACCTTCATTTAAAAAAAAAAATTAAAAAAATTGAGGCAAGTGGGGAACTGGTGCAGCCATGTATCTTCTTGCATGTGAAAAGTGCAGTTTATTTATTTATTTTTCTCTCCAGGGGGCACTGTACAGACAGTTTGAACTAACTATGCCAAATGTCAGATGTGATGTATTTTTTCCCACTTAATCTTAACTGAAAAAATTACAAAGATTTTTTTAAAAAAGCTTTATAGTATTTTAATACCTACCTAAACATTTGTAAAAGTTTATTCTTTAGTTGGTTAAAGAGTCAATTTTAGGGGACAAAGGGTAAGATAATTTATAATTATACATTTCAAATATGTGTCCTGTTCCAACACCACTGAAGTATTTGTGACTTTACATTCCTTCAAAGCTTGTATATATTTTAGAGAAATAAATCCATTTATTTGGGATATACATCTGAGCTGTATGAAAAGTATGCATTGAAATTAAATATTTTATTATAATTTAACTATTGACCAGATGTGTTTGGCAGTCCTTTTTCTATATTTGTTCTAATGCTTTATGAAGGTATATGTTCGTTATTTAACTATAACAGCTGTGTTAGACTTTAATTGGGGAACGTATTAAGTCCAGGATCTGTTTTCTTTTATACTGATGCTAAAATGCACTTACCAGGAGGTATTTTCCTTGGGAATTACTTGCGCCCAGAAACTCCGGTGTCAGAAGCTAAGGCAATTCATCATACATAACTTTTATGGTGAATTTTCTTAGTTTTGTATATACTGTGTTGCCTGTGCACACCAATGGAGACTAGAAAAGACTTCTTAGGAATTTGGAAGATAGCTCAAATTAAGTGCCAACTTAATACCCTGACACCAGGAATTATAAGGTGAGGAGGGGTTGAAAATACAATATAAACTATTCCTACTTCTGTTTTTTTCAGAGACAAATGGCTGGCTGCTGCTGGAAAAAACAATGCTTATGTAGAACATTCTTTGCTGATGTTATGTTTTGACATTAGGAATGGCAGGGGGTTGAGAGGGTATTCAAGTTTGTTTGCTTGTTTGTTCTTTTTATTGGATTGGAATGGTTTCCAAAGTGACATGTTTGAGTAACTGAAAGGGAAGATAAAATCCTGCAGTGATTCTGCCTTCCCCTCCATGTATTCCACAGACCAAGGAGGTGGGAGAAAGATGCATGGGGCATAGTCCTCTGGCCCTGAAGAGTGGATGTTCAGCTTGATGAAGTCTTGATTTCTGTAGCAGCAGAGTCAATGGCCGTGTTTGGACAGTACAATAACATCACATGATTTATCCAAAAGTTGTGCATCCAAGGGTTGGGCATAGCAAAAGAGAGTAGGCCAAGAGCTGTACATGCAGCCTGTCTTTGAGCAGTGAGCATGGATTTAGCAGAAATTATGGGAAATTCTGTGATAGCTTAATGACACAAGCTTGTTTGTACTTTATTGAGACACAGTAAATTGTGTGCTTTAGTGTGACATCAGTGCCATCCATCCATCTCGACTTATGCATTTTGTCTCCTCTTTCAGGCATTCCTTCAGAGTGAAAAATTTGGTTCCATTTTTATATTAACTGTAGTTGAGTGTATCATCCAAAATCTAAACTTAACTTTCATTTTAAACTCTGTTTTTGAAAACAGCCAACTTCATAATGCATGAAGTTGTCTTGTTTCAAACAAGCTATGGTTAAGATGAAGCAGTTTTTGTCAAGCTCAGACTATACCAGAACCTGTAGTTAACATTTTAAAAAAGGAAGGGAAAAGTTCCAAACTCACAATGGCACCAAGGGAGTAAAGGGGAGAGTGAGCAAACCTGGAAGAGATTGGCCCCAGTTCTGTTATGATAAACGATAGATCATCACAGTACCTGAGTACAGCCTTTATCTTACAATGACTGTACCATTTATGTTCATCATAGGCATTTATTGTCTTTTATTTAAAATAGTCTGTAGCTTTTCTCTGCAAATATAGCATAGCAGAATGATCAATACACGGTCTTGTTTCTTTCCCACCTCTTCACTTTTTCTATTTGCCATATTTATAAAGTCAATTTTAAAACTACCCTTGAGCTGAAACTATATACTGAATGTATGAGCATTTCCACATAAGACTGTTATAAGCGCTATGATTCCACATTCAACATCCTATGGAATCCTGGATGGCCCCTCCCTAAACTGCAAACCCCAGGATTCCATAGGATGTGGAGAGTGGAATCATAGCGCTATAACAATCTCTTGTGGAAATGGCCTATATTTCAGCGTACAGGCAGACTTTAATACGGAGCCAACAACTTCAGTTGAGTGCCTTTTCTGATCCACAAGGACAGTTCCAGTGGATTATGGAGTCTAAATGACCCATGTTCATAGGGATGTTTATGGGTGCAAAATTGATATCTTCCACAATATTAAACCATCCAGCACCAGAAAACATGTCTTCATATGAGATGAAATGGTTGTTTGCAGTAGTTCTTAGTCACCTTTTGTTATCTTCTTTTTGCAGAAAATGCAACCAACATAGATTAATTGGAATAATTTTTATTCCAGCCATTTTTGATTGTTGTTTTTTTTTTAAAAAAAAACCAAAATACTTATACATAAGAGGCAGTTTAAACAGAGGGACATTGTTTAACTTCAGGTGGTAATGTTGGAAAATGTATACTTTATAGGCCTAATTATGTATGAATTCTATGCAAAACATGGCTCTGGATGAGGGCTAATTTTTAGTGATATCTTTACACTATATAATTTTTCATCTCTATAGAACATTTCCCTGAACTGTGTACGTGGTCAGATATAGGAAAGAGCAATATCAACAGAATGGTGATCCTGTTAAAGATCCAAGATTTTTAGTTCTGTATTCTGCTAAAACTTGGCTTTATCAGTCAGGAATCTACCACTCTGTGTTGGCTTACTACCAAGCAATTTGTAGCTGCCAGCAATTCTTAACTATCGCCTCAGTCTGGTAACGCATCTGAAGAAAATTTAGGAGGGGAAAGAGAGGCTGTTTTTTCTATCTTTATTTTTGTATTTTTGCAGTATGGCATTGTGGTTCTCCTGTCCAAAAGGATAGAAATTAAGAATAATTATTTCCCCAATGTTCTCTGTAAACTACAAAAAAATGTGGTGGGATCTGACATCTCACAGTTTGTGCTGATTAGCCAGTAAGGATAGCATAAACACATGCTCTGATTGCCAGAGCTTAGTCCAAGAAGGGATCTGAGTACCTGTGAAAAGCCTTTTCTACTCCAAAGCTCCACAATAAACTCCACATGGGAACCATATAAGGCAGCCATGCTTAGTATTTTGCATGTAATTTGTTAATCCCCTTCAGTTTGGGAGACCTTACTGTTCAGTTAGAAGAGAGAAACATGAAAGTGCTTCTGATCTTGATTAGAAACAGAAAGGATTTGATTGACAACAACAATCATATCTAGAATATTCCTTTAGCTTCCTAAGTTGTATGCAATATACGAGTCTGAGGCAGGCATTTTCTAAAGCCCTGGTGACGCAGTGGTTAAATGCCAGTACTGCAAGCCACAAGGTTATGAGTTCGATCCTGCTGGGCTCCAAGGTTGACTCAGCCTTCCATCCTTCCGTAGGTCGGTAAAATGAGTACCCAGCTTGTTGGGGGCATGTATAGAAAAAGGTATCGAAATATATGCTATTTCTAAGTTGTTCGCCACCTCGATCCATATGGAGAGGTGGGATACAAATAAATAAAAATAAATAAAAATAAAAATAAATAAAGGTTGGGGGTGCCAGTCAGCACTGGAAACCAGGCCAGGAGAATTATGGAAGCTTCTTATCTGAGCTACCTCATAAGAGAAGTTCAATATCAAGCAATCTTCTGTGAAGGATAAGTGTGTTACTAGTGGGCACTGTGCAGCTGCATAGTGTCTTTAAAGGGAGAGCAGTGAGGCAGAATGTAATTTTTCTTAAAAGCCCTAAGATGCAGTCCATATTTTATCTTAGAAATTGTTTCTATATGCACACTGGGGAATAGAAATACCATTAGGCAACCAAGATTTCTTCTGCAGTCCTTAAAGAATTTAAAACAAATATTCATTATCAAAGTTGCATTGGGAGGGGTAATCTATTAGTCATGCAGAAACAGGTGTATCTAGGACACTGATACATGATTAAATTGGGATTTAATGGTATCAAAAAGGATGTAATGAAACACCTGTATCCTATTAACAAGGAATGACAAGCCTATTGAGAAAATCTAATGTCGTGCTTATCGTATTGTTTAGAAAGACTATTTTTTTATCTTCCTCCCCCAACATATATCAGCTTATTTGCTATTTATATTACCTAAGAAAAGAGTGAAATATCTTGACGGACAATATATCATGAACAGTAATTAATTGTTATTATCTTTGTTAAAATCTTAACATATTTTTAAGGACTGAAAATATTGTTTCTAATATTTCATATCCATTAAAATCCAATGACAGACCCATTGTCTATGTACTGTATCAGAACTGGAGGCTTAGATAAAGCAATAATTTCTGTTTCACAAAATCTTTATGTTGGAGGGTATTTCCTTCTTAAACATCCCCATACTAACTTCTGGTTCACAGGTTGGTTAGAAATGCATAAAAAAGGAAAGAAAATAGCTAGTGTGGTCTGTTGGATAGAGTCCATGGATGCTGTGTTGTTTCAAATCCTGTTTCATTTCAACTCCTATTGCAATTCAACTCCAAGTGAATTGCACAGCTTTTGGAATGTGTACTTTATATCAGAATGTATTTCCTCCCAATTGCACAACATACTCCACTTAAGTGAACCTATGCAGAGCACAGAAGCTGTCGCACCATGGTTCCTTCCATTCACATCTGACACTCTGAGCTGTATGAGAAACGGCTGCACATGGTTTTATTCCCATATCACCATAGTTCAGGTCTCCAAGATAAATGAGGCTAGCTTGGGATAGAACTGTAATATGTCTGTCCCATGTCCACATATCAGGGTCCTATGGCAATATTGGTGGTATTTGGGGAAGCAAGTCTTGGCAAAGCTTGCAACACTGAATACGAGAATAAGCCCTAGACCCTTGCAGCTTCAGTTTACTAAATGTTATCCAGCTACAATCCACAAAAACTTCACCTGAAATCTACATGATAGAGAACTCTGTGGGAAGCTGCTATAACATTTTAATTAATACATGGTGGGCTCTGCAGACAGTGGGCATGAGACCTGTGCTGCTCCAACCATCTCAGCTTAAAGTGCTTGTGACACCTGATGCCAAGAGTTCAATGGCTGAGTTTTCTAGAAAGCACAGCTATTCATCAGGATTATTAGGATTCTCTGGGGATAGCTTCTGTATACTGATTGCCTTTGACACATCAGTTTGCTTAGATTAAAAGAAAATTGCTACTGTCTAGTTGAATTTTAAACACTTCTGAGAGAGGAAAAATAACCCTAGAACTGTTTGATATATAAAACACACCACTGAATTCTGTGGGAGTTGGAGACAAAACTGATTGCACAGTAATATCTACTGATAATACAAATTTGTGGAGTGGGTGTGTTTCTGTGTATACCTCGGTCCTACTTTATAGAAACTATGCAACAATAATTTATTCTGGAAGTACATTGATTTTTGGTGTATTTCTCCTATGCCAGTAGTTGCATATGGATAACAATGGATCATAATCAATGCCATGCTTCCATTCATGGAAGATTCTCTTTTCTACCAGAGAATAAGTATAGCTTCTATGCCAATTCCCATGATGTTCCAAAGGGTATTTCAACCCTCTGAAGCAGATTGCAGATGGTGCAAGGGACTATATGGGGAGTGGAAAAACCAATGCAAATTGCTTGTTTTCTTCCATTTATTCATTGCAAGCCCTTGCCTCATTAAAGTCTTCTGAGAACCAAACAGCACTGGACATAACTTATGTCTTAAACTCCTAATAAAACAACTTGGGATTTTTTTAAAAAAAATTATTTCTATGTTAGATTGCTTTTAGATAATCAATCCATTTCTGCTTAACCTAGACTCAAACAAGAAAGCAGGAAAGAGTGAGTTTTCTCTTTTTTAATGCTATATGTTATAGCTATGGAAACCTAAACTGACCAATGGAAGCCTCTTGAAACAACTCCCAGACATTCTGAGGCAGTGGGAAAACTTGGACTGGGATCTGGAAGATCCAGGATCAAGTTCCCATGTGGCAGTGAAATTCACTGGTTAATATTGTACCAGTTTCTCTATCTGACCCATCTCAAAGGATTATTGCTCACTGGCTGTGGGATTCCAACAGTTATAGTCTAAAAGCTCTGAAGTCCAGCTTTTTAACCTTGTTTCTAAGCTCTGGTTCTTATTGTTTGTTAAAATATTTATATCCTGCCCTATATCATGAGACCTCAGAGCAGTATGCAAGTAAAATCAGTGTTAAAACAGAGTAAACAATAAAAATAATTAAAATAGACTAAAAACATATTAAACTAATTAACAAGCTAAGATAGGTTAAGAAGGTGCCAACAATTTAAAACTGTTTGTGTAAATATTTTGGAGGGAATTGGTTAGGCCCCAAAAGATTTAGCAAACAGCCATGTTTTTTCTTGGCACCTAAATAAAGCCAGTATTGGTGCATGTCAGACCTCCAAGGGAAACGCATTTCACAGCTGGAGTGCTACAACTGAGAATGTCTTCACAGACTGTCTTCACTTCCTTGGCAGGACAAAAGGAGGACCCATCCAGAAGGCCTCAGTCCTCAGACAGGCAATTTTGCCCTCTTCTTATCTATAATACAGTAATAAGCGGGTGTGATGTTATGACTGTTCCTAAGCGGTGCTGTTCATCAAATGTTTTAATGTATACATACTAACAGGAAGTAAACGATGCAGGTGATACTTGTGATACACACTCATGCCTGTGCAAGTACTAATTGTAAGGTAGACACATGATGTGGCATTTATACTTTAGCATCAAATGAGTTGAGGATTAATTAATGTTACCCTGAAAAGGTGGACTAAGCCTCTCCTGCCTTCAACTCTAGAGGAGATACTCCACACTTACTATATGTGAAATGTTTTTTCTTCTCTAGAGCTATCAGGAGGCTGGAAAAATCGGAAATTTTTCCTCATTCATGGGAAATTGTAAGTTAAAAGCAGCAGCAAATTGCCCACAGAAAGAAAATGGTGCTTGCAGCTGAAAGCCAGAAGAATCATTCAGTAGGCTAGCCAGGTGGAAATATATGCCAGACATCTGTTGCTGTTAGTGTTAGCAAAAAGCTTTTACTCCAGGGTATTTGGGATATTTGCATCAAATGTTCACATCTGGGTATGAAGGTAAATGTGCCAAGCAAGGAGGTTCAGATGGTGATCTGGAACAAATGATGGCTGGGGATAACTTTTGTTTTGAATATATGAAGTCGTGAGGATTGGGAACCAGTTCTTCAGGTATTGTTGAACTACATATGCCATCATACATCTCCACTTTCCCTGGGGCTGATAGGAACTCAAGCCAAACATTTGGAGGAATAGATATTCTCCAGATGTTCTTTCATTTATATCTGTCATTTTTATCCTGCCCTTTGATAGTGCTGTAGCACCTCAAGGCTTCTTCCCTGTTGAAAAGCGCTTTTGTCACTGCAAACTGCAATAAAAGATAAGAAAACACATCCTTACTTACAATCTGGAGAAAGTGGGGTTGGAGAACAGGTAATACATGCTAAAGTGAAACAAATATTTGAAACACTTTGACTTTCTTTCCAAAGGATTCTGTGCAAGCTTATCAAATGTTCGTCAGTTAGGTAAAAGCTGAAGGATAACTGGCCAAACGGTATTTTATCCTTGGCTGAAAGGGAGATGGGTAAGGTGGAGAAGGTCATGGTAGTTATATTAACAGAAATCTGGTTTGAAACCACACTGTATTTCCAAACACTTGTGGACTTGCCCTGCTACTGTGCAGACTTACATACAAGTTCTGATACAATTTATCAGCTATAAATATGAATATTTTAGTTGTTCATAGCTATTGTCTGCTGTGGTGCAATATCACTGATTTTTCTGATAATTGCATTTTATGTTTACTAGTTGTACTGTATACTGCATAAGCACATTTGAAACCTAGTTTAAAAAGAGCTAATATCAGTAACAGGAAAATGATATGAGTTAGATAACAAAAATCATAATAGAGAAGAATTAGTGGGAAGAGTATGGTAAGGAAGCACAGTACATTCTGACTATAATTTATTTTATTTATATGCTGCTTTTCTTCTGACATGGACCCCAAGGGGTTTACAATAAGGCTAAAACAAGATAAAGCTAAATACCAGATGATAAAAATTGAGCAAGCTATCATATTAAAATGCCATTTTTGTAAGTGTAAAATCATTTAAAAACATAAAAGTAGAGACAAAACATAGGACACATACTTCATTAAAAAGACTTCTTGCAACCAATTAATCATGGAATGCCTCTTTACATAAAAAGGTCTTTGCTGGTAAGAGAAGAACAGCGATGGAGTCACCTTAGTTCTACATGGAAGCCAATTCCACTGGATGGAAGCAACCGCTTCTGTGTCCTTACCAGATGAGCCTGGAAGGATATTGGGATAGCCCTCACCCAAAGATCATAAGACTTGGATAGGCTCATATGGGGAGATCGTCTGGACATTGGGCCTGTCTGCACTACACTGTTATAGTGCTATTATTCCACTGTCAACATCCTATGGAATCCTGGAGTCTGCAGTTTAGGGAGGGGCATTTAGAATTCTCAGCCAGAGAGCTCTTTGGCTTCAGAAAACGACAAATCACAGAATTCCACAGGATGTTGAAAGTGGAATAATAGCACTACAACAGTGTAGTGCGGAAAGGGGATGTATCTGTTCCCTGTAACTGGCCCCAGTTGGTAGGCTACTTTCAGTGTTATGGACCTGCTGAAGTTTCTGAACAGTTTACAAAGGCAGCCCCACATATAAATAACATTGTAATTAATTCCTTTCACCCAAAACATAGGTATGGTCACATTATCATAGTAACTTTCGAGATGACTTTTGTTATGTTAACTAACTTTTTGCTAGTTTTGTAGTCATGGGAGGATTTGTCACTTAATGGTAGAGGCTGGATATCACATGGTTCAAGCGCTGGTATGTGTTGCTGCCTCATACTTGGTTGTAGGTGTTGAGATGGTAATGAGGTAGATAGACTATTTTATACCACATGATGGTGGCTTGTAGCAGTCAGATTTCTGAAAGAAAGAAAGAAAGAAAGAAAGAAAGAAAGAAAGAAAGAAAGAAAGAGAAAGAACATGTTTTGATTAATAGTTACTTTTAAATGTAACTCTAACTACTTTGGGGCTCAACTGTAATCCCAACTAATTAAATTAATTTAAACATTAAAGAATACAAATTAGTCTCTGAGAAAGAGAGGAGAAACAATTTGATGAAGAAATGGAAGCAGGGGTCGAGTTCTTTGCTTCAAACATGATGAGGAGAGAAAAGCATATTCTGGATATAGTAATAGGCTTGAAGACTGATATATGGAAACAGCTTTATTCTATACACAGAGGGGGGGATGCTTTTAGCTGGTCCTCATGTTTCTGTTTTTAAAAAGGCTCTGTTTTGACTTGACTTTACATGTTGCTGTTTTAAAGCACAGTCAGCCCTTTAAACTTTCACAGATTTGATTATCTGCAAGATGATGATGATGATGATGATGATGATGATGATTATTTTATTTATATCCCGCCTCTCCCAATGGATCGAGGTAGTACTACAGCAATACATCAAATACATTAAAAGCATTAAAACATAACCCATCCTCCCCACCCACCAACCCATCTAAAATTCCCTAAAACACATTAACTATTAAAAACAAGAGGACAGTTGGTGGGAGGCGGTGGAGCACTAGTCTGGGAAGGCCTGTCGGAAGGCCTCCGGCAGGCCATTCCATAGCTTGGGAGCGATTTCTCCAATGCCTACTCTTCTCCCCCTGCCCAGGAGAAACTTCCCTCTCATCAGCTCTGATCAGGCCATCCAGCCCTTTAAAAACCTGTCTCTGGTTTTCCTCTTCCTCTACCAGCTGCTGCCTGGCAAGTTAAGGATGACTTGCTGTCCAGTTTCTCAGCACCACAAACCCTCTCCTGATGCCCTCATGAAAGAGAAAGGAAAGCGAGAGATAGGCAAAAGAGAAGAAGTATAGGGCCACAATGCCAACCCATCCTCTTTTCCCTGATCTGGTTTGGACCTTGGGTGCCTGCTCTTCCCACCACAGCTTGGCCTCCTTCCTACAGACACATGTTTTGATGTTGGTGGTTTTTCCACTTTTGCAGGGGTCCTGCACCCCTAACACTAGTGAATATGGAGGGATGACTGTACACAGCAAGATGGTAAAGGCTCTAAGATACATTCCGCCTTTGGAGTGGTTTGGATTTTATCTTTCAAACAGCGAAATGGCTTTTCTGCTTGTGAAAACAGAAGGCTGTAAAACTCTATCAGGAATGTCCTTCTGCAATGCTTTTATGGGTTATAAAATAAGTTGCTTTGGCTATAGCTGTTGACACCATCATATTTTAAGCATGGTTGCTTGTTTTGTTTTGTTTTTACTTGTGGTAAAAATTCTTCCCTGAACCAAAAAGGAAAAAAATATAAACAGAGTTTCATAAACAATATATGTGTTCATTTAGCAGACTACAGCTAGTGCCCACATGTGTGCAATTCTTGACTACTATACTTGATGATGACTTGCATCATCATCTTAAAAAAAAAAAAGAACTACAGATAACCAAGTAAATGTGTTCTTGGACATTACTTCTTTAACAGAAAATTTGGTACTGGAGGGAGAAAGAATAGGGAAAGAATAGGGATAGTTCCTAAACCACAAAAAGAAAAGCAATTCAACATGTTTTGGCAAACATTTTATCCAATACTAAAAATATGAACATGTGAAATGAGATAAACCTTGCAGAAGTAAACAAAAACATATTGAACCTTCTACATACCATATAAAAGCTTCTTATAACATGCTTCCAGGATGATAATTTTCTTTCGTCAGCTTCCACTTGTCATAGGCCATTTCCGCATGACACTATTATCATGCTATTATTCCACTTTCATCATCCTATGGAATCCTGGGATTTGCAGTTTGGGGAGGGGCCCTTGGAATTCTCAGCCAGAGAGCTCTTTGGCCTCAGTAAACTACAAATCCCAGAATTCCACAGGATGTGGAAAGTAGAATAATAGTACTATAACTGTGTAGAGAAGAAATGGCCATAAGATTTCCATTTTGGTAGCCAGATCTATGTTTTTTAACATCCTTGGGAGAACTGGGAGACAGCTGCTTGTTGACCTTGTCTGTTGTGGGCAGGCACACACAGCTGTAGTAGAATCAGTGAGAGTAGAATCCCACTCTTCCTCAGCTTAAGTTTTATTGCACTGTTTATTTACCACAGTGTTGCTGCAACCTGATACTGGAAATCTATATGTCTCCAGCCTTCCTTCATCATCATTTCAAAGCCAATGTTGCTAAAAATTGCTAGAGAGAGAATGAGAAGGAAAAGGGAGGCAGGACAGGCATTAAAAAACTTCATAAAAAGCAAGATTCTTTGTCAGAGATTTTATTATCTGAAACATGCCTGTACTTGTGAATCTCAGGGCTTACACTGTTATCGTAATATTGTATTGTATTATTCCACTTTCAACATCCTGTGGAATTCTGGGGTTTGTAGTTTACTGAGGCCAAAGAACTCTCTGGCTGAGAATTCTAAATGCCCCTCCCTAAACTGCAAAGCCCAGGACTTCATGGGATGTTGAAAATCGAATAATAATAGCACTATAACGGTGTAGTGTGGAAAAGCTCTCAGTTAAGAAAAGTTAGGCCTTCTTCCCCAGGGACCTCAGAACTGTTTTTAAGTTAGGAGGGGGGCTCAACATTGACAGGCAGATTATTAATTCTTGAGATGGCATGGAGGAGTAATCCACTACGATTGGGTTAATCCCACCTCCAGCTGGAAAGGGTAGGAGTCCACATTCTTTTCTGTTGTGTTGGTTAGGATTCCTTCCCTTCCCTGCCAGCTTTTTCTATCCTGCCAGACAAACCAGTCAGGTTTTATCTCTTCTCTAACGATTGTGTGTAAACTGAGTTATTTTTAGTGAGAGAGTACATTTTTATGAAATAATGGAAAGTTGGAATGCATTGCATTAAAACAATTAACATTAACAAATGAAGCAGGAAACAATCTGACTGCCATGAAAAGAAAGCAAAATTTAAAAAAAATAGCATTACCCATTGAGTAATTTTTTTTTAAAAAAAAGCTTAACTGATATAGCAAAGGAAAAATATGTAAGATCCTATTAAATGGATGAATGTGCCTATAAGGTCCCCAATCATGTCTGTCCTTCTACTATACAACTTTCAAAGAAAAAGCTCTGAAAATAAGTTAAAACATGTAAAATTGCACACCTAATGTTCTCAAAAGGAAATGTGGAAACACATATATTTACCAAGCTTGAGTTGTAGAGAATCAGGTGTAGGGAACAGACCGAGGAGGGCAAATTATTTCTCCCATCCAATCTCATTCAATCACACTTGCACATGAAGACTCTTGCAAACACATGGTATACTTGGAAGCTCCCTTCCTGTGTCCAGTGTAGCTTACTCCCAGGTAAGTAGACATAGGGTAGCTTGCCAAAGGTTTTGTCATTCATGAGAGGGCTCAGTGGCAATAACTGACCTGAAAGTGTGTGCATGTCTTGATCACTTACTGTGCTTCTGGTGGATTATTCATCATGGGACTGAACCACATGGGAGTCTTTTCAGCAAGGGGCTTAGTTGCCCCGTATTAGTTTTTTGGGGGGTGGGGATGGGCTTAAGCCTTCTGCTTACTGTCTTGGGGACCATGTCAACCACCCCCTAAGGCTGTTAGGTTTTCCACATACCAGTACAGGCAGTCTTCCCAGTTGGTAAGTCAGTTTAAGACTGGTCAGGGCATGTCAGGCAGACCTATGTGAGCCCTGTCTTGTAAGGGGCCCTCATCTTGACTGGAGGTGGGCCATATGTAGGTCTGCTGCACATGCCACTTGCCTCAGTCTCCTGGGCTTGGAATACTGAGAAGAGCAGAGTGGGCATTAGCTGTGCTCACAATAGATGCCCCCCTGCAGCAATTAATATGTAATTTGAGATCATTTTGCTTCATGCCAGGTGCTCAGGGGCCAGTCTGTTGCAAACGCAGCTGACACCGGCTCTTTTCTCACAGACTGAAAAATACAAGATTTCTGGTATCCTGTATGGTCCCCAGGCAGAACAGGAATTTTAAGCCCAAATACCCACCAGCTGCCATGTGGCATTTAGAGTAAAAATTCAATTGCAGAAACAGAATTTCAAATTCCAGTTAATCTGTCCTCCATGCCCACTCAGTTGCATGTGATGGATATATCTCATGGAAAGAGAGAGAAAGGTTTTTCGTTTTTTGTGGGAGAGAATATAGATTGCCAATTATTTTTAATTGGAGAGACTGTTGATTTTTCAGGGAACTAGAATGGAGTGTATATTAACTGAAATATATATATTGTTTTAGGTGATGTGGATGAGAAATTAATTGGTTGGTTTTGCTTTCTGTGCAATTTAGACAAATCTTCATGGTTACTTTGGATGTGTAGATATAGATTGGCATATACAGATTCTACCTTTTTTGTCTTATAGACTTTGATGCCAAATCTTATAAGTACCTAGCAACGGTCCAGGTCTCAAGTAACCTAACATTTCAAATTGTTGGAAAAATGAGATTTGACAGATATTTTGTAGACAGATATTTTCTCTGCTAAAATCCAGTGACAGTTAGTTGTTACGTTCTTCCTGGTGGTAACTTTTTTTCAGTTACATATACAGACTGGGGACCTCATAGTTTTCTACCATGTCAATAAAAAATACCGAACCTTATCTGGATTTTTCCCTGAGGATGGTGTCTAATTAACTCTCATCCTAGCAGACAGAACATTTTAGAATTGCAGAGTCACATTCAGTTGCAGAATTCACACAGATCTGGAAGGCTATGTATTTTACAACACTGTTTAAAACTCTTAATACAATAATGTCACCAGATTTCAGGCTCTTGCCATGTACAGTATACTTTTATTATTTTGGTCTACTGTTTCTTGTGGGGGAGATGTCATGGGATGGGGGATATGTCATGAAGAACAGTGTGGCACTACAGAATGATGAGCCTTGATGAGCCTTCCCAACAGCCACAACATAAAGCATGAATGGGACAATACTTATGGTAACCAATGTAGGTGAAAAAGGGAGAGCCCAGGAGACTTGAAGTGTTTATATAGTAAGGACACAGCAATTAGACAAACAGCTGGGGGATGCTGTTAGCCTTTATAAACAGGGAAAGGGATAGGAAGAAGCCATTGCAAACAACTGATCTTATCAGTGGAAGCATCAACCCTCATGTTTATATCCCTGGAAACCTTGACCCTCATCTTGTATATTGTTACCCTGATCTCTGGGGGTCCCGGGAGGGACACTCAAATAACCAAACAACAACAACACTTTGGGGAAAATTAGCTGGAGCACTCACTAAAGCTAGCGAGAGGCAGGGTAACTTAGCAGGATCTCGTAACCCAGCATCTACGGGGTCAGGTCAGTCAAGCAGTCAGAAGGTTTAAAAGTACTAAAATTGATGTTTATTAAGTACAGACAAATATTAAAGACACCACAGTCACACAGATAACTAAGGAATCAGAGATTGACTTAGGAGTAGGGGTTTTCAGAGGGAAATGGGTGATACGACACCTGTCTCGTAGTCCTAGACCTTGAGAGTGAAGTTGGGGTGCAAAGAAGAAGCTCAGCGTGTTTAGCTGAGGGGAGCTCACCAAGCAAAGCGGCGGCAAGGCTGGTTGGAACTCAGGAGTGATCTGAGGAAGGTCTTGGAATCAGGGGTTTTTATTGGGTGAATTGTGACTGCAGGCCATACCTTACTCGGTGAGAACAATGCATTTTAGGAGCGGGACAAAGCTTTGGAATGGTCAGATTTTAGCATGATTGACTTAGAGCTGAATTAACAATAGTGTAGCCAGTATGCAAATGCGGAGCGCTTAGTACAGTTTTGTCAGGTTACCTGCTCGGGGCTGGGAGCCTTTGTTAGTATCGCGCGTATGCAATGAGGTGTTTGCTAGAGAGGTCCCTGAAGTGATGAACCGGCTGTATCTGGCCTGCCTGGGTGGAGAATGGAATGTCCGGCAATTATCGGCCATGCCTGTTTACGTGCTTGTCCGGAGGCTTCACAAACACGTGGAGCGGGGTGGCAGAGGAAAGCTGAATTGTTTGATATCAAAGTGATATCGAGTGCTATCTCCAGGTAGGCCTGGACCGCAGTAACAATATGGTCTTTGCTGCTGAACTATCACTTTGAATTTACTACAGACTCAGACTGTGAAAACAACCACCGGTAACTGGGGAACAAACTGTTATAAACTTTGCTTGTGGCTGCTGACAAAAGACTCCAATTAGCTGTAAACCTTGCCTGGCCGCCAGCACAGGACACAAGGAAACAAGCAATGCATAGATTCACAGGTCAACTGCTGCCTTTCAGGACATGTGCAATATGTTTGTTGAGCAGCTTTTGAGAGCAATGCATCAAGGACAGATCTAATGACTGATGAACAGCCAGTTGACTCCTAGCAGTATTTGCCAAGTAAACCAGGAAGATTTGGAATAAAGTATGCAGCTAAGAGATCACATCCTTTGAAGGGAGATATGTACATGGGTATGTAGCCTGGTGCATCACAGTAGGGTCAGCTTGGTTACAGTGTTGTAATCACTGGTTGAACCACATTTCCACACTGGATGAAATGTGGTAAATGACAATGATAGAACTGGCAGAAGGTTTGTCAACCAAAAACCCAGTGCACACCAGCATTATTCAATAAAATAAGCAATATAACTCCCTTCTTGTTACTTCCACAGCAGAGTAGATGATAAGCAAATTGTGCACCGTGTATGGAAAATCTACTTGTGAAGCCACTGTGATAGTCTGGTGATATACTCTGGTTGTCTGTACACTGGCTGGCACAAAGAATGACTTGTTATGGAGGTCAAGTCCCTTAGCAAGGACTACTTTGCTACTGTGGCAGAAAATTACCCCACAATACTGTTAATAGGGGTAAGGAGCTGGTAAGCAGTGGCATGTGCAGTTAGAGTCTGGCAACAGATTGTTTCCACGAAATGAAAAGCAGGCATGTTTGAACCAGACGTAATTGAAAAATTCTGAGTTTCATCAGCTTAAACTGAATTTCTGCAAATTCTGTGGAAGAACATACTTTGAGGTTTTCCTGGAGATAAAGAAAAATAGCCACTTTATTTGAGCATTTATGCATTTCTCCAGATCTGAGGAGTTTACAAGAAACGGCCTTTGTTCTGGTTTGGTTTCAGTTGGAAATAACCCAAATTATGTTGTACACCCCCCCTCTTTTTTTTAAAGCAAATTTTGTCTGTCAAGTATTCTAAACAAAAGTATCTCCTCACAGGTGCATATGCTTTATGGCTCTAGGGAGTACCCTTCACCTTACACCTCCAAAAGCTCCTGTGTACATGAAGAATTTTTATTTCCCATAACTTAGTATTCCAATGAGGTCCAAAATATACCAGAGACCACACAATATAATTTTGAAAATCTGTGGATGAGTGTTAAATTATCCTGTTGATGGAACTGCTTCTGTGAGAAGAAGGGGTGATTTCCTCTCTTCCAGCATCCTCTGTATTTCCAGATTGGATGAAATATGGTGAAAGAAGGTTGGGAGAACACATGGAAATGGAATACAGCAGCCACAAGTTATATGCCAAGAAAACCAGGAAAATAATTTGTTTTGTTGTTCTTCTACTTGTAAAATGTCATGTACAGTTGTTTTTATTGTTGTTGATGATGGTAAAGAATAAATTTCCTTTAGCAGTCTTTAGTTAGTGGGAGTTAGTAAGAGAAAGTTAGCTGGAGAAGTAAAGTCATGATTGTGCAACAGTTTTATCCATATACTTTAAACTATTTTCTTGTCACCTTGCTATTTAGTTCTTGAAGCTCTCTATAAAAATGAATAATTAATTAGTCAAAAGACTGGGAACTTTATCAGTAGTACATTCTTCAAAAGACTCGAAAGAAAGCCAGTGAGTATTTTGCCATGATATCTGTACTATCTCTTTCTTTTTGTATCTCCCTTTACTAGATACAATTTAAATCACTAGATACAATTTAAATTGTTCCATATAAGCAAGGGTTAAGCAAACCAGGAATGGCATAAGATAAACACACTTCTCTGAGGTAACTGTCATAAATCAATGGATTACGCTTTCCTTTTACAAATAAACAAATTCGTTCTTGAAAAATGAGGCATAGGATTCTGCGAAGGAAAATTAAAGAAGGAACACACATGGCTAGTGTGTAGTGACACCTCAAAAGGGAAAAAGAGCTGGTATGCAGTGGCAGAAGCAGTTAAGACTCTGGTTACAAGTATGAAAAGCAGCTGTGTTTGAACCAGGCTTAGCAAAAGAATTCTGAATCTCAGCAGGTTAAACGGACCTCTAGAAATACTACAGAAGAGCATACTTTGAGATAGATGATGAACCCAGTTCCCGATAGGAAGAGCTGGTCCTTCTAAGCCATGCTGTCCCAACTACAACTCCCAGAATCCCCCAGGAACCATGACCACTGACATGTTATAGACATTATGAGAAACCTAAGGAGTGTAGCGTCCTCTAAGAATGTCCGTTACCAGAGAGAATGCAAGAACTGTGAATTACTCAGTCCCAGCTGTCCCATCAAATCACCACATATATAGTAGATACTAGTGGCAGCCTTTCTAAAGGAAATAACTGAGACACCTCTCCTTTTGCCTTAGTTAAGAGTGTTGTTAGCTGATATATTTCCCTCTGAGTTGTAAAGCAAGGTTTTAACAAGGTTACCATTCTCTTAACCTTCAAGAGAGTGTGATGGAACAGGCCAGCTGTTTCTGTTTGTTAATCTCTATTCGCTCTGCAAAGTGTCTGAATCCAAGGCAAATGACAATAATAAAGAAATGATGCCTGACAGCTTTGTCTTTCTCTCTCTCTCTCTTCAATGCCAGAGAAGGAGAAATGGCAATAATCAGGCTTTTTGCATGACAACTTGAAGGGGTCAGTCATGTTGACAGCCTTGCCACATAAGGCGCAGCATAATTGCGGGAGGAAGAACTTCTTTTTGAAGCTCCATTACTAACATTTCCAATGCAATTTCAATGTCCCTTAGCATTTCTTGATTCATTGCACCTCTGACTGAGAATTTCAGCTTTAAGATACGTACCCCAGCCTTTTAAAAGAGACCTACATTTCAGTGTGTGTGTGTGTGCATACGTGCATACACACACATGCATACACGCACATATGACTAGTACAGTAGCATAGACTCAGTAAAAATCCTTAACCAGCAGCCTTTTCTAAAATGCAGCTTTTGATCTGTAAGCATCGTCATCATTGCTGTTCTTATTTATATCTCACTTTTTTCGAAGGTTGGGACTCAAAGCAGCTTACGATTAAAAAAAAATAGTTAAAACTCATAAAATACAAAGTTTCTTTAAGTTTCTAGAAAGCAGATGTTTTGGGCTGGAGCCTAACCAGGTTCAGTTAGAAACTAAGCATGTTCTTTGTTGTTTTTCCTGGAATGGAGTAACATGTCTATCCCCCTCAATGTTTTTGTATCTTATATGTAAGAAGGACAATGTGTATGTTAAAGATGCAGACAGAGGCCCCTTTTTTGGATGACAGCACCCAGAATCTTTTGGCCAGTATGGCCACTGGCCATGCCACCCAGGGAATTCTGGGAGCTAATGTCCAATGGCCACATAACAATGCATACCTTTCAAAAGAACAGATACATTTTAAGTTAGCTCTGCTCCTTTAATACTGGAATGGGGAACAGAGTTGGTTCCAAGAACTGATGCCCCAGGGAACAACCCAATAGGCCAGATGACATCAGAGGTCCCTTTCCTGAAGCCCCACTCCTTGACATTCTCTGGCTCATTTTCTTTTTCTCTGGGCAAATGAGAGCCAGGTTGATGTAGTAATTTGAGCATAGGACTAGAATACTGGGAAACCAGGTTTTGGATCCCTGCTTGGCCATCAAAACCCACTGGATGGCCTTGGCCAAGTCATATTGTCTCATGTCAAGTCATGTTCTAGTTCATGGATCAGCAGAAAACAAACTTGCTCCATCCTTTACGTGATATACTTTTAAGAACTGAAATGTGGATATCATATCATCTCACTGGCTGAAGCAGTTTTGTTGGCTACTCATTGTCTCAGTCTGGAGGGCGAAAGGTAGACAAAAAGACTGCTTGCAAGGGGCTCCTTTTCCAACTGTAGGCTTCACTCAGCACTTTGCCATCAGTTGGGTTGACCACTTTCAGGATGAAAGAATTCAGCAGGTCTTTGGAGGATTCAGGTGGGCTTCTCCAGGTACCAATCAAGTCCCAAGCCTGTTTTCTTCTTCCTGTGCTTTCTCTGATTGGAGAAGGTGATGGAGAAGTGAAGCAGACTCTGGTAGGACTTCTAGGAGCATCCTCAAGACTATTGCTTAAGCTGGATCTACCATGTTGCTGCTGCTGCTGTGCTTTGCCTTTCATCCTTTCTCTACCTACTGGTAGGGCTGGTCCAAGCTATTTTGCTGCTTGAGGAAGAACAGCAGAATCCTTGCACAGTAAAGTAAATGTGCATAGTACCAAGGCAAAGTTCTTCTGCAACCTGAGCCAGAGAACTCACAAACGCTCCTCTCTTCTCTGGTAGTAAAAAGTACAGCATGTTAAATAAACAAATTGCTGTCCACTGCAGCAATGGTTGTGCTCTGTGCACCCGCTGCCCACTGTTAAAGTCAAGGTGCATAGGTAATCTAAATTCTGTTGGTACCTGAGGCAGAAGCATCACAAATGCCTCCCCAATTCCAGTAATACAAAGCACAGTATGTTAAATAACCAGCAAGTTGCTGACCATTGGAGACATCCAAAATCTGCAGCCTAAAGGGGTCACCTTATTCTAGGGCCAGGTCCTCTTTCTTTTGTGGAGATATAGCCCTCCCCCACTCACACAGATGCATGTGCATGCGCGCGCGCGCACACACACACACATAATGAAAGGCTTAAATACCCTGAAGGTACCAGATCCTGTCTGATTTTGGAAACTAAAAAAGTTCAGGCCTGTTTAGTAACTTGGAAGGGAGACTGCCAGGGAATACAAAATGTTTGTTACCCTGTTCTCTGGGGGTCCCAAATAACCAAAACACAATAACGCAAAGGTGGGGAAGTTAGCTGGAGCACTCACTAAAGCTAGCAAGAGGCAGAATAACTTTGCAGGGATCTTGCAACACAATGTCTATGGGGTCAGGTCAGTCAAGCAGTCAGACAGTTTTAAAATAGCAAAAATGATGTTTTATTGAAAGACAAACAAACAGTAAAGACACCACAATCACACAACTAACGAAAGAATTGGAAATAAGGATTTTTTGGGGAAATGGGTGATACGACACCTTTCTTGTAGTCCTGAAGAAGTTGAAGATTGAGCTCGTTGGAGTGCAGGGAAGAAAGCTCAGCGCGGTTCACTGAGGGGAGCTCGCCAGACAAAGCGGCAGCAAGGCGGGATGGAAGTCCGGAGCGATCTGGGGTTAAGCGGGCTCAGTTACTGGAACTGAGGGGACGGTTTGCCAGGCACAGGGGCAGCAAGGTGGTCTGGAACTCGGGAGCGATCCAAGGTGGTCTCGGAATTGGGGGGTTTATATAGGGTGAATTGTGACTGCAGGCCATGTCTTACTTGGTGAGAACAATGCAAGTTTGGAGTGGGACAAAGCTGTGGTAAAGGTCAAGTTTAGCATGATGGGCTTAGTGCTGAATCAACAATAGAGTAGCCAGTATGCAAATACAAGGTGCTTAGTTTGGCTTTGTAAGACTGTCGGCTCAGAGCCAGGTGCCTTTGTTAGGGTCGTGCTTAAGCAAAAGGGTGTTAGCAAGAGAGGCCCCTGAAGCAACGGATTGGCTCTGTTCTGCCTGCCTAGGTGGAGAATGGAATGTCCAACAATTACCGGCCGCGCCTGTTTATGTGCTTGTCCGGAGGCCTCGCAAACACATGGAGTGGGGTGGCAGAGGAAGGCCAAATGATTCTGATATCAAAAGAGATATCTAGTGCTATCACTGGGTAGGTCTGGGCTGCAGTAGCATGTTATAGACTGTATTTTAGAGGAAGGCAATGGAAAACCTCCTCTGAGTTGCTTACACACACACACACAGACCCATTTGTCTTTCCCTTACTCCTGTTTCAATGATTTATTACTTATGTTGTTTTTTCTAAATTGTATTTTTGTGTTTTTAATTGGCAAGCCATTTTAGCGAGGGCTGAAAGGTGAGGCAGAACACTTTTAAAATATATAAATAGCATATATTATTTAAAGGAGTTTCCAGTTCATATGTGAAATCACACAAAATGGTAATGTAAGATTATGAGTTGTCACTGCTGCATATTTTATGCACATCACATTTGCGAGTACTTGGTGCAGATTTTGGCTGTTTAATTTCTGAGTCTGAATGGCCTCAAGGAATTATTTTCACCTGAACAAGCTACAGTGAGAAACTGCCATGATGTATTTACTGTTGCAGTAGGTTTCTGTCTGAGTCGTGTGTGAAGTATAGAGAATAGTGTGTGAAATATAGAAGAATTTGTCACTGTAATAAAATGTAATTGTTTTCTATGGTAGTGAGGAGGCTAATAACATAATCAAACAAGAAACTGCAGTCATGGTAGGAAGTAAGAACTAAAAAGTGGAGGATATATTTTTGTCTTCCAAAGACTACCATTTGTCATTAACATGGTGAATACAGCAGAACTGGGAGAGAACTGCAAAGAGAACAATTTGCATACAGGATGCAATCTATTCACTATACCTTAAAGGTAGCTTTCTCCTCAAAGATTCTTATGTTAAATCACACACACACATGCACGCAAACACATCAGTGGGAGAGCTTGGAGTGTGGGGAGGGGGGTGGGGCTATGGCATAAGGGGTGTGGCCAGTGTGCGTCGAGACATGGCCACTGTGGGTGTGGGTGTGGCCAAGGCATGTGGGGGGAAGGCCAGGGTATGTGAGGGTGTGGCTACAGGCTGGGATGCCCCAAAAACATTCCCACCCAGGGCTAACTACTCCCCCAGCCCCCCAGCCCTATGCAACTGAAACACACACACACAGGCATAAACTTACCTTTTGGCAAGAGATAATAAGTTGGGAGTGCTATTATGAAAGCTTAAAAGCATCCTCCTCCCCCTCTCCCCCTCTTCTTCTTCTTCTTCTTCTTCTTCCTCCTTCTCCTCTTCTTCTTTTTCTTCCTCTTCCTCCTCCTCCTCCTCCTCTTCTTCTTCTTCAAGCATTGACTCAGGCACTGGAAACTTTTCACCCCCTTTGCAATCCAGTATGATGCATGTCAGTGATGAGCTTTTTACCAGTCATTCTGCTTCTAAAGATCTTCCAGATGTTTATTATACTTTTAAAAAAAAAATCTCTGCCAAATTTGAAATAAAATACATACAGAAATGCATATTCAGAAATGTTCAGAAATGTGAAAATAAGTTTATAAATGCAAAATTTAACAAATATACTCCTTTTAAATTATATATTTAAATTAAATGGAATTCTGTTAGGTCACTAATGTTAGTGTTTAAAAGATTGTGAAAGTGACTATGTTTTCTCAGAAGTTGCATAGATGTGGTGCCCAGCACAGCCAGCCATTCCGTATGCATGCACAAGGCTTTGCACTTGGTTGTGCAACCACAAGGAGTTATTTGACTGTTGCACAACCGGTGCACTCAAGGTGTTTGTGCTCATAGCACAATTGGTTGTGCAGCTCTGAGAGCTGGTGTAACTACACTGGTGTATACTATGCTAAAGGTGCAGAGGATCCTTGAATTCAAATACGTTTTTAAATTATTTTAAATCTTTAAATTGACGGAGAAACAGGAGTGAACAGAGTTTTGAATGTGCACGAGTGAAGAGTGGTTGTGAAGCAGACATACCCATCCTTCTGTATTATAAACAAGTAAATTCTAGTTTAGGAAATGCCAATATATTAACTAAGTTTATCTACAGATGTAGAAAGTTTACATATATATTGAAAGAAAATATTTATGGGAAAAATACAAACAGAATTCATTACAGGCGATACAGATAACATTAATTAATTAATCTTAATTATTATTTTAATTAATTTATTAATTAACTAACTTCCTTTCTTTTCTCCTGGTACCAAAGCCATAAAAGCAGCATTTGAACAAATAGTAGGTATGGGCTGGAGAACATCTATGCTGCATTGATGCTGCAAAAACCAAAGACTTGGTACTTCCCTCTCCCATTCATAAGAGGATCTTTTCTCCTGATCTCTTTCTCCAAGTGGCAGTGGCTCTGCAAGCAGGGTGTGGTATACATAATGACATAAGTTGCTATGGACATGGTCCTTAAAGGGGAATCCATTGCTACTGCTTCTCTTACTTTTTTTATTAGACTCCTTGTGCTACAGAAATAAAATATAAGTTGTGAAGGTCTCATAGGTGTTGGCTGGCTGTTGTCAGCCAATTATCATGCCCAAATGAGATCATGGCAGCGAGGAGGAGGATTCTGACTCCAAGGCAGAGGCTTTCCCAGAGGCTGAAGTGTCCCCAGAAGCTGCTTCAGGGGAAGATAATACACAACCACAACAAGAGCCTGAGCCAGGGGAACAAATAGAGGAAGACATAGTTGACACACCTATCTTGTAGCAGAGATGTTGTGAAAGGAATGGCTTGTGTCACTTGGGCCATTTAAGTAGCAAGCGAGCCCTAATGAGGGAAGACCTGTGGCAACAGCATCCATAGATAAAAGAGGGCTCCAGCTGGCCTTTCCTCCCAGGGTCAGCAACTGGTCTCTTTGGCTCTGAAACTCTGTCCTGTGCTCTTGGATCTGGTTGTCTTGGAACTCTGCTTGTTTGGACTATGGTTTGGATTTGCTGCTTCAGATTTGTTTGCTCTAGCCTGTCTTTCTGTTTGGACATTCTTTGACTCTCACCTTGTAAGTACGAGCTGTGCTGCTTGTGATTTACTGCCTATTTGCTGTGGATATGACACCAATGGAGTGCCAAGATATTCAGCAGGCAAACAATACAGCTTAGCAAACTGATAAAGCTTGCCTGGTCAGTGGGAAGAAGAAGTAAAGTCTAGCTTTGGCAGCAAGGTCAGACAGTCTAAAAGTCAGAGAAGGCAGGCAGACAGTGAGCAGGGAATCTGTAGCATACACCTAGGCAAGGACTGGCAAACAAACACACTGTTTCTGTGTCAAGCCACCACCCTCTGCTTTCCTTACAAAGGCTGGAGCCAGCTTGTTCTCATCCCAGTCTGATTAACTCCTGGTGTGCTTGTGTCTATTTGTCATCTTTTGAGGCTGCTGTTCACTTGGAAAAGCTGACTCCTGACCCACGACAGAAGGATAATTAGATGGGGAAAAATCAGGAAAATTGAATATTATTTTATGTTGAAAATGTAGGGGTATCCTCTTTTCAACCTGATGAGCTGTTAATGAGGAAACATGTGAGATTCATTGTTATATCAGCAGAAGGTTGCTAAATACATAAAAAGCTAAATATATAAATACAGTTATTCCTCCATATTCAACGGTATGACCTTCATGAATTTGATTATTTTTGAGGCACACTCATGCCTTCCCTCCATTCTCCCCCTCCTATTTCCTTACCCTTTTCCCAGGTGTAGAGAAGGAAGGCACATGATCCCAGGCAAAAAACAATGGAATAGAAAAGGGAAGCACAGGGAGGGAAGGCATGTGTGTGCATTCCCTCGCTTGCTCAAACAGGCAGGGAGGAGCTATTCCTGGTTTTTCAACTTTCATGAAGGTTCTGCATCCTGAACCTTCACAAAGGTGGAGGGGCCACTATAATGGCAAGATTACTAAGATTTTCACAGTATTT
Source organism: Ctenosaura bakeri (assembly GCA_948474755.1). Lineage (NCBI taxonomy): Eukaryota > Metazoa > Chordata > Lepidosauria > Squamata > Iguanidae > Ctenosaura > Ctenosaura bakeri. The sequence continues at coordinate 13,087 of CAOLHI010002613.1, read as the reverse complement.
TGTGGGGTAAATGTAAAGTGTATTAGCAGAGCCAACACGATGCAGTGCTTTTAATGTGGGACTTGGATTTTGGGGGACTACGGTTCAACCCCCCCACCTGTGGAAACCCAATGAACAAACCATATTCTCTCAGCTGCAGAGGAAGGCAATGGCAACCCCTCATCATAATAAATTTTGCCAAGAAAACACTGTGATGTGTTTGCCTTAGGATTGCCAGAAGTTGGACACAACTTGAAGGCACACAACAACAAGAACAAGAACAACAACAACACTTATTAAAACCTCAGGGGCATGTAACGGTAGCCTGTTTGGAAACTAGTGTTTGGTATCACCATTTTATTATCAAAAGTATCTTCAGTAAAGATGAAGCTTCATTAGAATGAATTATATTAGGTGGGAGGGAGGAAAGGTGGAGGCTGGTTACATAACCAGCAGAAAGACAGAAGGAGCCAGTAGTAGAAGAGATGTCTAGAAGGAAGTGAGGTCAAGCCTGAGAGTATCAATCTATAGCTGAGAGAGCAACAGAACTGACAAGACCAGGAGAATATATAACAGAGAAAGTTTAATTGCCTGTCTTTTTCAACATGGCATACATGGTTGTATATTTCTCCATTTCTGTACCTTCAAGGCCCTTTCTCCAATGCAAAGCATCTTAGATTCACATCAGAAAAGACAGTGGCGGAGCTTGGAGTATGTGGAGGGGGTGGGGCTACAGTGCAAGGGGTGTGGCCATTGTGCACCAGGGGATGGTCAGAGTGCATGGAGGTGTGGCTACAGGCCGGGATACCTCAGAAACATTGCTGCCCAGGGTGAATCACCCCCCTCGCCCCCCTACACGACTGAGAAAAGGTACCAAGTAGGAAGAGTACATCTTCTCTCTGTGCAGGCATGATAAGACATGACTCCTGGATACATGACAGGGACCAATAATCATCTTCCAAACACCAACTTGTCTAGCAGGCCGCTTGCTACCATTTCCCTAACCAGTGCATGGGATTACAGCTGAAGTAGCATGAAGTAGGGAGAAATTGTACAATGAGCAGAGATGTTCTCATGGGAATGGAATGACCAGATACCTCACTCAAGGGATGGAGGATGCACAAATTCAAACTGATACCCAGAGGCAATAGAAGGCATGGCTTCATGCAGACCAGCAGTGTGGCAAACTCTGGTTTGTTACTTTGGAGTCTTCAGTGTATTGAATGAAGGGCTCTTACATTTGCAAATTTGAAAATCCTCCCACCAGCCTCATGCAAAACATCTTGGAAATTGCTAGTTTGTGCAAAGATATATCCTGGCATATTACACGTGCTGTGTCTAGCTTTAGGATTTCTGACCTGAAAAAGAAAACTAAAGTTGTGCAAGTGTGTGAAAACACACGCATAAAAGTACAAAACCCAGAGAGAAAACTATGTTTTATGGCCCATCTTCCCTGCTCTTTCAGAAGACTGTTTGGCATGCCCTTTTGAAATTGCTGGATTAACATTTGTGCTACATCAAGATGCAAATCACTCTGCACATTCACCACACCAATGAGATCCAGATGTATCCATTCTACTTCAGAGATTATAGAAAAAAGAGTCACATTTTTTTTTCTCATCTTGGTTTCTGTGTTTATTTTCAGACATACTACACAGAGTGCACTTTATGCAATTGATGCATAAAGTGAATGTTTGTTTAGAAAGATGCATGCTGGAATGACTCCTAATAATATGAGAATGTAGACAATTTTTGTGGTGATTATTGCCCAGGGTCAAGACCTGTGTAGAAAAGCACTCAGTAAAATAGTACTTTCTCTGGATTGTGTATTAAAGCAGTCATGCTTGAAGTAGATTGCAGTGATTTGTGACCTTTTTTTAAAATATAAGAAAGCGCACTATTATAACATGACATTCAAGGAATATCATGGAAAACTTTATTTTTACAAAGAGCAGTAGTTAGTTTTTCCTGGTGACCACTACATTTATCTGAGTCGACAAGTGTGGTGATTTACAGATACTTATTTTTAAAAAAGACTATAATTATAGAAGAGAAAGACAAGAAATATTCTGCAAGTGGTTTGGTAGGCTGCTACCTGCTGCTTATTTATTTCTTCCCTTTCAGATCCTCTCCCCATTCAATGCCTATGTGAAACCAGTCCACCACAGCATTTATATAATTATGTTGGCTTATTCTAACTGCAATGGCTTACAACTTCATTTGGGCTTTTTATTATATGAAGAAAGGATATAAAGAAGAGCTTGTTGTTATGGTACCCAGAGGATGGAAAAGGTTCTTTCTTGATCTACAGCTCACAGAATTCTCCAGCCTGAATGACCATAGGCCTTGAGGACTGAAGATTTCGGAGGTTACTTTTCAAAGTTTGATAGTATAATTGTAATCTTATTGGTGTAAAGTGACAGCCTTTGACTGTGTATATTGGGGGAGAATGTGGTACAAAGTGTATTTCATCATATTGACCTAAATCTAATGTTTCATGAAGTGTATTTTGTAATACAGAGTTGAATCTAATGTCATGCTATTGAATATCTGTTTGTACAGGAAAACTTCCTTTGTGTCAATAGTAGCTTTCATATCAATGGGATTTGAATCTGCTCTCAGTTTTAGCCCAGACTTCAAAGGAGCTATTGAAGGCATTGAAAGAGGTTCAGCATCTTGGATAACTCCTGCAAAATCTGGACTAAAAATTGGAGCAAATTCACTGACATGCTTTCCTTACCCTCTGTGTTTTCCTCCAAAGTTTTCCCAGCTCTCGGCAGAAGATTTTGATGGTGTCTTAGGACTTTCCACAAATTCTTGGGTTCTTCTGATGAATGCAATTACATCAGTGAAACACCATCAGTTGCTGTTGTTGTGTGCCTCCAAGTTGTTTCTGGCTTATGGTGATCCTAAAGCAAATCTACCATGGGGTTTTCTTCTTTCTTCTCTTTGTTCAGAGACTGTTTGCCATTATCATCCTCTGAGATTTGAAAGAGTATATCTTGACAGGGTCACTTGTCGGGTTTCCATGGCTGAGTGTGATTTGAGCCATGTAATCCCAGAGTCCTAGTCAACACTGATACCATTACACCATGATGTTTCTCATAACACCACCAGCGGACCCTGCTTATCTTCTCCTCTGCCAGTTCAGGCTTTCTTTTCTTTCTCTCTTTTCTGTTTTAAAAAGTGATTGTATCACTTTTTGATCTTTCTTTCTTTCTTTCTTTCTTTCTTTCTTTCTTTCTTTCTTTCTTTCTTTCTTTCTTCCTTCCTTCCTTCCTTCCTTCCTTCCTTTGGCAAAGTACTCATATGGTTGGCTGCCTAAGAAGAATCTATGGAATCCTGGGGTTTGCAGTTTAGGGAGTGCCCTTTAGAATTTCCAACCAGAGAGCAATTGGGCCTCAGTCAACTGCGTCTGTCTTGAATAGGCCAGTTGCTATGGAGATGAGGCCTAGCATCAAGGAGGAGGGCAGTATATTCTGTAAGGAACTCGACCTCTGTATACTAGTAACTCTGAATACAGATTGGATTGGGGAATATAGGGAAAAGTTACAGGTACTGGACAAGTTAGTTTGGGGAATTAGAGACATGGGCAATGCTGGGTATTAAATACACTATTTCATACAACTCAAGAGGCAAGTCCCCACCAAACATTTCACTGCATAGTGAGATGCAATCAAAAAGAGTCTCACCCTAGGTTTTTGGAACCAGGAATTACAAAGTTGTGACATCCAAGACAAGCAGGATAGGTCCCTTAAATTCAGTTTGTGGGAAAAGCCTCACATGTAGGCTCAGTTGTTTCAGTTCCCCGGAAATACTGGCCATCATAAACACAAATGATACAAGACAGATGTTAAGGTAGTTCCAACTATGTATTAAACAACAACCTGCAGGGTGAACCCTTATTTCATTCTCACTGTTTGCATTTAACTGATCAGGACATAATTGGAGAATTTTTCCCCCCATTTCAGCTAAAAGCCACCCTCTCAGCTGATATTGTTCAATCCCATCCATTCCAGACACAGTCTTTTTCTTCCTCTTTGCACTGCTGTCTAATGCCATCTGATCCCACTCACACTGTACAAATACAGTACTATATTCCATTTTAACTGCCATGGCAATATCCAATGGAATTAGAGTTGCCAGAGGAGAAAGCTAAATTGGTTACTGTACTTTTAATGGTCATGTTGAAGAGGGAATTTCAAGAGGTATCACTTGTTGCATGAAGGGAACACCTGCTGAAAATTTCTCTCTCAGTTTCATTCTGGCTACTGTATGAATTCATAGAATCATAGAATCACAGAGTTGGAAGAGACCCCAGGGGCCATTCAGTCCAATCCCTTGCTATGCAGAAACACATCACACATCAAAGCATCCCGAACAGATGGCCACCCAGCCATCTGTTGCCCCTGACTTATGGCAACCCTAAGGTGAAACTATAATTGTGTTTTCTTGGCAAGATTTGTTCAAGGAGGGGTGCCATTGTCATCCTCTGAAGTTGAGAGAATTTGAATTGCCTAAGGTCACACAGTAGGTTTCCATGGCTGAAGGGGGATTCAACCCCTAGTCACCCAAAGTCCTAGACCAGCATCCAAACCACTACATCATGCTGGCTCTCTCAGAGCATCATAGAATCATAGAGTTGGAAGAGACCCCAGGGGCCATCAAGTCCAACCCCCTGCTCTGCAGGAACACACATCAAAGCATTCCCAACAGATGGCCATCCAGACTCTGCTTAGAAACTTCCAAAGAAGGAGACTCAACCACACTCCGAGGCAGCATATTCCACTGCCGGACAGCTCTGACCATCAGGAAGTTCTTCCTGAGGTTAGGTGGAATCTCCTTTCCTGCAGCTTGAATCCATTGCTCCCTGTCCTAGTCTCTGGAGTGGCAGAGAACAAGCCTGCTCCCTCCTCAACATGACATCCTTTCAAATATCTAAACATGGCTATCATGTCCCCTCTTAACCTTCTCTTCTGCAGACTAAACATACCCAGCTCCCTAAGGCGTTCTTCATAGGGCATGGCTTCCAGACCCTTCACCATTTTGGTTGCCCTCCTCTGGACACACTCCAGCTTGTCGATATCCTTCTTGAATTGAGGTGCCCAGAGCTGGACACAGTATTCCAAATGAAGCCTAACCAGTGCAGGATAGAGTGATACCATTACCTCTTTCGATCTAGACACCATATTCCTATTGATGCAACCAAGAATCACGTTGGCTTTCTTGGTAGTCTGATGAAGCACTAGAATTTTGCTTTCTTTCTTTCTTTCTTTTAATGTCCTTAAGACATACTGTAAATGGTATGAAAACAGAATGCCTACAAGCGTGTAAATGTCTTTCTTGGAAAAAGTGAGTTTTTTGTTTCTATCATATAGGGACCCAGGTTCTTTGACAGAATGAGTAGTGAGGTGTATGGTATGGAGGGTTGAAGATTGCTGGCCTTCAGCACAAGCCCTCCCAAATAATGCTATATCACATCAGATCTGCTTAAAAACCAAATAGTCAGGACCTTGGACAGTTCAGTGCTGACGAATTCCATCATAAAGAACAGCGTAGGGAGAGCAGGCATCAGAGACCATAAGAAATGCTTTTCAAGAAGTTTTATTGCTCTGGACTGCTTTCCTACAGTTACAAAGGGTCCACAGTTATTTCTGTAGCCTCAGGCTTCTGTGTAGCTGAGGAATGAAGGATCTGTCTGGGACTCACCCACAGAGTATGAGGCTGAGGATAGAGACTGGGCAGGTATATAAAGTGTGTTACAAAGTGTCCCTGAACTGGCCGATGACTACCTTATCAGTCTCCTTCCCAAGGTGATGCTGAGTCTTTGAGGTTAGGTAAGGGTTCAGCTCTGGGGGAAGGAGGAGGGCAAAATGACAACACTGATACCTCAAAAAAGAATTCTCCTTCCCAAATGAAATTTTATTTCATTCCCAAAATTTCTAGCATTGGAGTAACTTAAAACTTCACTTCAGTTTGGGCACAAAAAGGAGGGAGGAGGCAAAGTTACCAATGAAATGTGCACAAAAGAGCATGAGAGATCTTTCTTGTTGGGTGCCTTCAAATTGTTTCCAATTTATGGAGACCCTAAGACAAACTATCATGAGGTTTTCTTGGCAAAATTTGTTCAGAGGGGCTTGCCTTTGCCTTCCTTTGCGGCTGAACGACTGTGACTGGGATTTGAACCCTGGTCTTCACAGGCCTAGTCGAACACTCAAGAAACTACACCACATTGGTTCTCAGTTCTTCCCCATCCCCTGGTGCACAAAGGCAGAAAATGGATCACCAGTGGCTGCAACTACTATTTGTTTTGCTGCCTGGCACTAGTGAGTAAGTGAGCAATGATAGTGCCTAGAAGAGCAGCAGGATACATTTACCACTCTGCCATGCTTGGAGATGACTGCTCCCAGCTGTTTCTGTTGCTCACTTGCCCATTTGATGGGGTGAGCAAGTGAATGGTTAGTAATGGTGGCAGCAAGCAAGAACTTCCTTGTATGGTGGGTGGGCAGTGAGTGTGAGAGAGAGAACCACTCTTTCCCCGTGGCCATGTTGGCTTCAAGAGTCTGGCTGTAAAAGTCCAAGAAACTAACTTTTTCCAAGCTCTGTAGTGGAGTCATTTCCTACATTCAAGGACAAATCATCAACTGTCAAGTGCTGTTACATGCGTGCGTATAAAATATGCATACAAGCTTGAGTTGTTCGTGGTGTCCCTATTTTTAAAATATCTACCACTGAACCAGCAAGTGATTTCTTTTTCTCCCTCTGCTTTAACAGCTTTGTCTGAACATTTTGATCCTGATGAATAGTGTGGGAACAAAATGTTTATACTCAATTAAATTCCCCGAATTTGCCATATCCTAACAAGTAATTAAGTCACAAGCTTTTAAAAGCAGAGGTCATTTGATAAAAGCAAAGACCAACTGGAAAGCCTCCTCACTAGGAATGTACTGTCTGTCTTAAATGAAGGGCAGTGGAAAAAAATATACTGCCAAGCCTCCCAGGAAAGCAAACCTAAGTGCTAACTTTGGTAATCATAATTGTTGTTTGTAATTTGGTTGTCTTGATGATGCATATTCCCACTTATCTCTATTAGGCCTGTGATTAAATGTCAGAAGCATATTCACGTCAGCTCCTGGCTCCAAAATCCTACCTGTCAGTTTGCAGAAAGCATAAGTAATTAACTTCCACAGACACCTCTACCCTTTCAGGGAGAAAAAAATAGGCTTTTAAAATTTATGCCATGTCACAGCACAGGAGTAGAAACCATCCACTGTACACATTTACAACGAAGTTGGTAAAAAACAAGTTTTACTTTCCTGACAAGAGTGAGGAGCCTGGATGTAAAATGTATACCATCTGAATTCTTTTTATAGGCATCCTGTATCTGGCATGCAGGAGCAAATTCATCAGGCTTACATAGCTGACAGGATTCTCTGTCTTGGAGAGGAAGATGATTGGAGTGAGCACTAGTAATGTTTGGATTAGTCATAGGTTTGGAGGTATGTTGGAAGGACAGCCAGGATTTTTTCTTGCTATTTGGAATTAACTTATTCTAGAATAGGCAAGGCCTTATTTATGCAACTGTCTTTCTGAAATAGCAACAAAATGTGATTTTCTGGCCTTGTTGGAGTTGTGCATAAATATTATAACACATGTCACATGTCTAAATTACTACTCATCAAGTTGTGATGGGAAGAGATTTCAGGATGAAGTGAATTATTATTAGGGCATATGTTAGAAAATCCATCAATTCAACAGACCAAAAACTTTGGAGGAGGGGAAATAATGTTGGCTTTTGAAAATTAAAAGTAACTGTATTGATTGGCCTACAGCAGCCTCATTGTGTCAAGCCAGTGATGCTGTGCAGTGATAAATATTAAGCTGTATAACAGAAAGAAGTGGGGATGGATCAAACCCTACCTTACCCAAAATGGGAATAATAGTGAGTCTTGGATTAGATTTCTTACAGTAGATTTCTACTGATAGATTTAAAGGCTGTAAGGACTACAAAAAGGTCTGTGAAAGAGGTAAAAGTTGAATTTATTTTGAAATCCAGTGGTGTGGCTTGAAGTTATTTTGGATTGTGGAATATCCTTCTGTTGTCCCTACTAGTTTTCTTTTTAATGTTAACCTTTTCTTTTCTTCTTCCTAATCCAAAGCGTTCCTATAGCAAGCCTTCAGAATAAAACTTTGCCCTAACATCAGGGCAGCTAGCACATAAAGACTGCTCCATCTGGCAATCCTTAAAGCAATTGACTTGCCACACACATAGGTTATGTGTTCCACTGTCACCATATTTCAATATCTCATTGTGTACTTTAGGGAAAAATTCACCTTTAGCTCCATTTGGTGCATATATTCCAACTATTAATATCTTGTCCGGTTTCATATTCACTTCTATCCCCAAATAACGACCATTGGTATCTTGAAATTTTTGTTGTGCACCATATCTTGAATTTACAGATATCAATACTCCCCTTTTCTTTTTATCAATCGTAGCTGCAAAGCAACTGCCCAGTTTTGGATTCCGAACATATTTCAAATCTTGAGCCCTAATACGAACTTCTTATAAGCAAATTATATCCAATTTTTGTTTTTCCAGATAATGAAATATTTGTCTTCTTTTATATTCAGAGTTAAATCCTTTAATGTTCCAAGCATATACCTTTAGAACCATTCTGAAATTTTTATATTAATATTTTATTTATCCTAATTTTCCATCATCTGTAACATTAGATCTTGAGATTTCTGGGGTATATCTGTTGATGTTCTCCTCACTGTCTGGGTAGTTGCTGCTGCTGCTGCCGGCGCTGCTCCCTTTCTTGTTCTTGGCTCCATTATTTCTTTATTATTGACAAACATTTTTCTGTCACAAATAACTTGGGCCTTTTCTTTCTCTTCTTTCCCTTCTCCCAGTAATCTTAGACTTAGACTTCCTTCCAGAAACTTTTAAAAATGTCCTTTAAAAGTGAGTTTAGAAAATAACCAGAAATGCTAATTCATTACAGTAGTAAAATTACCTCACTCTTCCTCATTCTGTTACTTTTGTAATATAACTCCATCACACTATGATAGCCTGAAAGTGTAGTAGGCTCTCCACATTCATAAAGGATAGGGACAGAGGACCCTCGAAAATGTCAAAAATTTGCAAATAATTCCTCTGGCAGCTGCCCTCGCTCTGTGTTCCTGCTGGCTGCCAGCATGTGCAGATGGTAGCCCAGGGCATGGGCAATCACCCACCTTGCATGTTCCTGCGGGTCTCCTCCATAATGCTCCTGCTGGTGGCAGCCTGAGGGCATGCAAGGAATGGACGATCACCCAGTCTGCACATTCCTGTAGCCATCCTCCGGAGCCATCATCCTTCTCTCTTGGATGCATCAAGTTGCAGTTCCTCCCACACACTGTTGAACATTTAAGGACACTCACTTTTTCAAAACCATAAGTAGTAACTTCTATAGTTTAGGGCTATTTGAGATGTCTGTGAAACCCTCAGAAAGCTCGGGGTGCCTGAAGATGTTTACTCCTGTTCCTCAGGTTAATTTGTATATGACTACTACAGGACCTAAAATCAGTCATCAAGGGAGACAGCAAATAATATTTGATACAATGTCTCTGTGGCTGCCAATGGCTGCTTTTCATCCTGGAGAAAAGTGACTAGTGGGGTGCCAAAGGCTCAGTCCTGGGCTCAGTGCTATTCAACATCTTCATCAATGACTTGGATGAAGGAGAGGAGGGCATGCTGATCAAATTTGCAGATGATACCAAACTGGGAGGGGTTGCTAACACACCAGAGGATAGGATCAAATTTCAATACGACCTTGACAGATTGGAGAGCTGGGCCAAAGCGAACAAAGTGAATTTCAACAGAGAAAAATATAGGGTCCTGCACTTGGGCAGAAAAAAATGAAAGTCACAAGTATAGGATGGGGGACGTGTGGCTGGATAGCAGTACGTGTGAAAAGGATCTAGGAGTCTTGGTAGATCACAAGCTGAACATTAATGCAACCAAGAACATAATTCTTGGTTGCATTAATAGGAGTGTGGTGTCTAGATCGAGGGAGGTAATGGTACCACTCTATTCTGCATTGATTAGGCTTCATTTGGAATACTGTGTCCAGTTCTGGGCACCTCAATTCAAGAAGGATGTCGACAAGCTGGACTGTGTCCAGAGGAGGGCAATCAAAATGGTGAAGGGTCTGGAAGCCATGCCCTATGAAGAACGTCTTAGGGAGCTGGGTACATTTAGTCTGCAGAAGAGAAGGTTAAGAGGGGACATGACAGCCATGTTTAAATATTTGAAGGGATGCCATGTTGAGGAGGGAGCAGGCTTGTTCTCTACCACTCCAGAGACTAGGAGCAATGGATTCAAGCTGCAGGAAAGGAGATTCCACTTGAACCCCAGGAAGAACTTCCTGACGGTCAGAGATGTCCGGCAGTGGAATATGCTGCCTTGGAGTGTGGTTGAGTCTCCTTCTTTGGAAGTTTTTAAGCAGAGTCTAGATGGTCATCTGTTGGGAATGCTTTGATGTGTGTTCCTGCATAGCAGGAGGTTAGACTTGATGGCCCCTGGGGTCTCTTCCAACTTTATGATTCTATGATGCTCTGAGAGAGCCAGCATGATGTAGTGGTTTGGATGCTGGTCTAGGACTTTGGGTGACTAGGGGTTGAATCCCCCCTCAGTCATGGAAACCTACTGTGTGACCCTGGGCAATTCAAATTCTCTCAACCTCAGAGGATGACAATGACACCCCTCCTTGAACAAATCTTGCCAAGAAAACACAATTATAGTTTAGGGTTTCCATAGTTTAGGGTTGCCATAAGTCAGGAACAACATGAAAGCATGCAACAGCAATCACATTGACTGACAGTCTGTTTTGAACCACAGTTTTCACCTATTGAGCCTGCATTTGTGTCAACTGCCAATGTATTACCGTTGAAAGCTACCTGTTGGTATCATCTTGATACTGCAGCCAAGTTGATGTGTCTTAGGAATAGCACATGATCATTTTCTGCGGTGCAAAGAAGAGGAAAAAGAGTTGTTTATAAATGAAGGAACATGAACATCATTTACAGCAGGCTGTTTTATGCTTTCTGGTAGACTGTCAGTGTAATGTTACACATATTTACTCAGAAATAAGTCCATCTGTGTTCAGTGAGACAGGTGAATATGCATAGGATGCAACACCTAAAAATATATTCATTAAGTAAGAAAACATGACTTCACCTGAAATTTGTGGGAGAAAACTGTCAGCTTTAAATCAGCTTGCCAAATTCACTTTTTAAAATATTTTTCCTTCCCTAAGAACAATCAAGCATAGCCTTCTGTTTTTTTAAAAAAACCTATCAGCTTCCTTCCTGTAACCTATTCGTTAATCATGTTTTGGTGACTGACTTTTGGGCATATTTCCCAAGAATTTTTAAGGCAGGCTTAATAAACACTAATATGTCTGCATACAAAACCAGATGATTATTATTCATGGGTGGGATTACTCAGAATTAAACTTCCCCAAACTGCATCAAACACATTCAGCTAGAAATGCAAGTAAGCTGAATTTCCATTTGGTTTGCTTCTAGCTGAGCCTTCAAATTATGAAGTGAAGCAAAGCCAAAAGATTAATACAATGAAAACAAAGATTGGTAAATTAAATGACACGATGCAATTTTCTGCCTCATTGGGCTGGCACCAATAATATGCAAAGGGAAACCTACTAAGTGTTGGTTAGCTGATGAATAAACGCAGGACAATCAGTCTCCTTCTCAAGGGAAGTACTTTCTTTGACTGATATAGCTATTGACCCTTCCAGTTATTAGCAGTTCTCCCTTGCATGGTGGGAGGTCTGTTTTCCCCCGAGCGGTGGGCCATGCTGGTGCCATTAGTTTATGTATGTACATGCTTCACTGCCGGTTTAGACTGGGGTCTGCTAGAAAAGCAAAGTTTTGTTCTTAGCATGAAACCTCAATAAAACAGGATATGATGTTTTATGAATACTTGGAGCACATGTTCACATCCCTCCGTACTATTGCTTCTGCCTCTCTACACACATTCACTGTCACCTACACCTACACTTATCTCATGTTCATAATAGATCCTCAGTTTATGCATTGCCCCTTCTTTATGTGTGTTGATGCACCTGATGTGGTTGCTGAATAAAAGTAAAAATCTTAATCCCACTGCTATTCTACATGTGGTAATTACTATCCTAAATATTTGATGTTCACTTGCGCAACTAGGGTATTGAGATCTCCCTATATGAATGTCAAGAATGTCAAACTGTTTACGCTCTGGTCAACCATGTGAATTGTTTGATACCAAGGGATCCTGGCTAAAAGAATTAGTATGCTATGAAACGTCAGCCAGTCACAGAAGACCAATGAAAAAAATCAGAGCCCAAAGGCAAATTGTGTCAGGGTTGGGAAGAAAGGCCTTCTATAGCATCTGAACCACCACTGAGAAAGATGTCCTCAAGGCAAACTTCTGCCAAATTCCAGTCACTAGAGTCACTCACATCAGGACCTCAGATGTTGAACACTGTGCCCCAGGGGTATATGCAAGGGAATACAGTTCTTCAGGTACCCGAGTCCAAAGTTGTTCAGAACTGTGCTCAATTCTGAACTGAGGCCAGAAACAAATTGGCATCAACTAGTACAAATAGTACAGTACAACTAGTACAACACTGTACAACCAGTACAACACTGTAGTAATGATGTGCTACAACCAAGATTCTGATACGGGCCTGTTATAAAATGGTGTATCCCACTTTCTTCTATTATTTAGATTCAAAGTCTGCAGTCCTATGCCAATTTACCTAAGCTGTATTGAACTTTGTGCAACATAAATGTACTATAGTCTAGTGTAGAACCTTTTTAAGCCAATGGGGGCAGATGGGACTAATTGCTTTAAATAGAACAGTAAGTTGAACAATTACTTTTCAGTTGTCTAGGAGGCTAATCTTTTTCATCAGAGGGGTGTACAATATACATTATTTTGACCCTAATACCAGATGTATTTAATGAATATGTTAAGCAATTTTGTTCTACCTTGGGGTGTAATGCTTCACCTCTATACAGATCAACAATTAGTGCTAATTAACCCATAATCTATTCGAGG